>VWYK01128217.1:6725-25102 GCA_013399775.1 Semnornis frantzii | reverse complement strand
TGTACTAGTGGGAGGTGTCCCTGCCTATGGCAGGAGGTTGGAACTAGATGATCCTTGAGGTCCCTTCCAACCTTACCATTCTATGATTCTATGATTCTATGAAACAGGAGCTGAGAGGAAAAAAAAAACCAAACAAAAAACTCCCCAACAAAAAACAAACAAACAAACAAAACTCAATAAAACCAAACCAACAACTTTACAGGAAACAAAAGGGACAAAGATAAAAATATTTTACATAAACAGTAAAGTCAAGTAACAGATTTGCAGACCAGTGTAAAAAGAGCAAGATGTCGAGCATGTTAGAAAACATTTAAATGGCCTTGGGGAAACCTTGGGCTGAGAAAGAAGAAAGAAAGTATCAGCATCATCCAGTTTCTCACAAGAAAGAAGAAACTCTATTCATTATCATCATGGCCCTGCTCTGAAGCCCTCAAGATGCTGATTACTTGACAATTTCATGCCTGGCCCTGCCCCTCCTCCAGACTGAAACTGTTAACACAGAAAAGAAAGAGTAAGCGTATCTTCAGGGCAAAAGTAGGTACTCAGAGATTCTTTATATAAGAATTTTTAACTCTACTATTGTTAAAGAGGCTTGTTTTGTATTAATTAGCTTTGACTTTAAGCTTTAGTATCATTGCAACTGGACTAATAATATCTTTGTGTTGCATTTTGGTTGCACACATTAATTTCTTAATTATGCTGACTACTAATTCCTGGTTTCATGTACGAAGTACATTCCCCTTATAGCCTATAATAAGATTTTAAGTGTAGCAAATCTCTTTAGGCATTGCCACAGCTTTTTACAATGTCTCTCAAAACATTACTGTCAATCCAAAACCTTGTAAGGCAATGGGATGCATTGTATTTGCAATGGACAGGAAACTGTATCTTCTGTGGGATGAGTGGGTTACCTCAGCTTTTCTTTTGCATCTTTAAAACTTTCAGCAACATAGTAGATAGGTTGGAACTCAGTAACGGGATACTTCTGCACGGAAGTCTTCTCCAGGACAAGAGGCTGAATCTCAGGCTCACTTGATAAACAATACTACAAGCAAAAAGGTAAGAAATTTATTACTATTAAAGAGTCCTCGGATTTGCTGGGAAAAAAAAAATATGAAGCTACCGAATCCCACCTAGTTTCAGACAGGAAATAGTTGCTCCCATGGAATACAATGACAGTGTCACTAGGAAAGAATCAGGTATGAGTACTCTGTGTGTATATACACTGACACACTTATTAGAGGTCTTTAATGAAGTACAACATTTCATGCTATTTCTATGCACAGGGTATGAAGTAAAATATAAGGACATGAAGGCATTCAGAAGTAAAATTTAAGCAATTATAAATGCATTTAAAATGTTGTCTTATAGAACACACCTGGAGCTCTCCAAATGAAGACAGCAGCCCTGCGCCATACGCCTTCAGTGAATCACCTTCCTTACACAGTCCAAACTCCACTGTAAACCAATACACCTAGCAGCAAAATTAGACAGAAAGGTGATTCCTCAATCAGAAAGAGTAGGTGCACATCACCAATTTGAATACATAGGGGGTCTGCATTTCTATTTAAAATGTTGCCATGTGTCGAGTATCAACTGTATAAACACAATAAACGTCCCCAAGGACTGGAATTCTTCTCCTGAAAGGGACACAGTGCTTCAGTGTGCCAGCAAATCAGTTCAGTTCTCTGACAACACACTTGTGTTTTACCATGTTTACATTTGTTAGTGCAGTGGAAGCAGTGAAAATACAGCAATAAAATTTCATTTTGGCTGGCCAAGCTGGTTAAGTTTCACTGCTAGCTGATAGAAGCTTGTCTCCTCTTTCATAAAGAGGGCATCTAGCTGCAGCAGCAAGAGAGGGAATGGGCTGCTAGAGTGACATCGAAGGAAGATGGTGTGTGATCTATCTTGACTACTTGATCTGACATTTTGAAGAGATAACATTTCTGGCTCAGAAGAACTATCTCATCAAGGTGCAAACTTGGTGCAATGCTTTGCCCACATGTGCTGACACTGAGAACGCTGCTCTCTTGGGCATACACTTGGTTGTATTTGAAGTCTGCAACTCTGGATCTCAGTAATCTTGAAGTAGGATCCATATGAGCCACACTGACTGCTGACTGCAGAGTACATTGTCTGGCTGGCAGGGTGGAAGAGACACTTGCAGGTAGAACAGCTACCGAAGCTGCCTCTTAAAATTTCCTGTGGGGATGTAGTAATATATCATGTCTTCTTGCCCAATATGTTTGTGCTGGAGGAAATCTTGTCTGTGCTTCTGTGTTTAATCACAACTGTCACTTCAAATACAGTGTCAAAACTATTTTCTTTTAATACAATTGCTTCAGGGTAAGGTTCTCGAATCATAGACTTCACTCTGTTCCCATTCAGCTCTATGGGAGTTCTATCAGTGACTTCAGTGGCAGCAGAATTAAGACAACATAGAGTGCTTTGGAAAATTGATCCCTCACTTATTAAATTACCGTAGCAAGTTTCTCGATGAAATCATCTGGAGCTCCCAGAGATGCCAGTCCAATTTCCTGTAACAATAAACCATTAGCCTTCCAGCTGTTTATTGCAAACATTTTTTCTGTCTCATCTTACGTAATTTCTCACATTTTAAATGTTACCATCTCTTACTACCACATGCAAATGTTTACAGGACAAGTTCCTATCATGCAGCATCAACTCTAAACCATAAATCTCTCCAGAAATGAACAAAAGGTCTTGTCCAAATGTCATTTACAAGGCATGATCCTCTATGCCCTGGTACAAAGCCCAGTGAAGTCAAATAAAACTTTCCTCTTGCTTTGACAGGCTTTTGATCAAGTGTACAATGCACATCTGAGAGAATGATATGGTCTTAAAGAGGTAAATCACTCACACCTATGCACCCTATATATTTAGCTTTGTTTTGATAGGCCCTGATTTCCGGAGTTTTTCCTGGAACCTTGAATGAGTTACTTTTTTCTGAATGAGAGAGTATAATTTGAAAGAGCTTATTCATGCTTTGGGAGCTGACAGAGACTTTCCTGGTAGGCAGCAATAGCTGGATTCAGCAGATAGCTACACAACACTGTAATATAACCAGCTACCTGTCTCAGTTTGCTCCATTGAGGACTGCACAGTGCAAACATCAGAATACCACACATACATGCCAAGACCATGGGAGCAGGCAACACCATGTCAAATTCTAATAAACCAAGGTGCAGTAGAGTTTATCTTGAAGGAAACCTTGGGTTTGGGAAGGGGCAGAGGCTGAGGGCAATACTGAGTGGTTACTACCTCCATCAAGTCAATTTTCATCTTTTGAGCAGGATGTTACATCGAGTCTAATTATTTTAAACCTCCTGACTGACTGACCTTTCTTCGTGTCTTTTCATGTTTTCTGGTAAGATGCAGACAAAAGTTTACTCCTTCACTGAGGTTTGGCTTCTTTTCCAGAGACATTAACACTACCAAAGACTCCTTTCCAGCCTTCTGCCATGCTTTCAGCTAGGACAGTTTCTCACTTTATACTGCCTCCACTGTGGCTTGAATAGAAAAGCAAAACAAACAAACAAAAAAAAAAAAACAACCCAACTCCACTTTCCCTAACATTTGCAGAAATTCATCTGACTCATGAGCCACTTAACTGCTGAGAATGATCAACATCTACAAAAAAGTATTTTAGTTGATGACCTCTCAGTGGGTTTGCCTGTAAAAAATAGCTCACAGGACATTTGGAGTTTGAACATATGAGTTCAACTGAGTGATTTGTATCAAGATTTCAAGCAATAAATAAATGGGCCTGAACCACTCTTAAAACAGTATTCTGAATCCACACCATGCTTCATAGCTTTTGGCTCATCCTCTGAACTACCTAGTCTCTGATGTGCTCAATTTTATTAATAGTATCATAGAATCATAGAATCATTTGATTCTATGATATTAGAATGATAAGGTTGGAAGGGACCTCAAACATCATCTCGTCCCAACCCCCTGCCATGGGCAGGGACACCTCCCACTGGAACAGGTCACTCAAAGCCTCCTCCAACCTGGCTTTGAACCCCTCCAGGGAGGGAGCAGCCACAGCCCCCCTGGGCAACCTGTTTCAGTGTTTCACCACCCTCACTGGAAAGAACTTCTTCCTAACATCCAGTTTAAATTTCCCCTCTTCCAGTTTAATATAAGCACTGAGTAACTTACCTGCGAAAACTGAGCAAAATTTGGATCAGCGAAAAGAGGCACATGTCCTAGTAGCTCGTGACAAATATCACTGCAGAAAAACATGATATTTGAATAATTTGAATTTAGGAAAAGTCCAGCAATGTAGGATGAACATAGTCAAGAGTGCGATGCTTTTTTCCTACCACTAAATAATGCTCGAGACTCAACAGGAAAACACTTCGCTGTAAAATTATTCCTATGATAGAAATAGTTTCACAATCCAGGGTTTTCAGTGCTTTTATTATCACATATCCCTCAGGTGAAGAATGAGACACTATTTATATCAAAGAAAACCATCCATCCAACTGCCAACCCACCTCAGCAAAGCCCAGAGAGAAACTGCCGCACCAAAGAGCACATGGACTTTTCAGTCTCAAGGATAAGAAAACCCTTTAGATGAAACCCAGAATACTTAAACAATACACTATGGTGTCAACATGTGCCTCAAGAGCTCAACTCAAATCTTTGTTCAGGCCCATAGCCTCCCACTCAGGCTTCCTCAGACATGACTATTTTTATCACAAGTTGAAGCTGGCAGCTGGACAAGAATATCTGGGGAAGAACTCCCATAGGGACAGCTAGATGTTTTGAAGTCTGAGAAGTGATTTGCTGAGATTGAAAGGAGAGAGAGATAAGATACTCCCAGGAGGGCCAGGCCTGTGGAAGACATTTCAGCCTGTGTCTGTCCAGGATGAGAATAGGGTGAGCAGTGTTGAAAATCAGAAGAATGGGGGATAGAAAAATGCAGGGGATAGGGAGGTTGTGAGAAGTAGGAGGAAGCAAAGAAATGGTAAGGGACAGGAAGGAGAATTGCAGCAATATGAAGCAGAGGAAGAAAACTGTTTTGCAAATTGTGAAAAAGGACAATTGAACACAGACAGAGAGAAATGTTACAGCATAAAATTGACAAAGAGAAGAGATCAAGGATCTGGCTTCCTCTGTCTTGCTGCCAGAAGCTTGCCTGCAACATGTTGAGTCATTCCTGAACTAGAATTCACATCACTGTTTGGGTGCTAACAGCTAAGCTAAATGCCTTTTTTACACTGCTCTCTTGCACCCCAGCCCCCACACAAGCATTCTTACAGTAGCAAAACTGTGTCATCTGTCCCATAAGAACTTGCAGGAGAGGATGCAGCTCGTCAGACAGAATAGAAATCTCCTGAAAATGTTTTCAGAGGAGAGCAGCCACTTGGCCATTCTTCATTAACGCTGTTCCCAGGAGTGCTCCAGGGTTCTATGTGGTTATTATCAGCTAGGCTGACCCTGTTGTTATTCTACTGTAACTTTACACACATTCTATACCAAAGTATGTAGGGAAACACTTTGTATTAACTGGACATGTGAGCAATCCAACCTGTGCTAACTGCTAATTCTAAACTGAAAACTTTCAGAGTCTACATGAAAGTTTATCCGGAGGGCAGGGACACCAGCTACAGTAGCCGGCAAAAGAACTGAACAGCAACGGTCAATGGCAGGAGATCAAACCAAAACCAGGCCTCTCAAGAAGCATTTGAACAGATAATGATGGGACAATTGCTTAGTGCCCTCAAAGCTCGTCCCTTACCGATTTACACCAATCATACAATGCCACAATAGTTTGCATCTTAACGATTTTAGCCAACTGCTTAATGCCAGAGCTCGTGCCTTAATGCTTTGGACCAATTGCTTTACAATAAACTAACCCACACAGTCTGTTAGATAGGTACATAAGTGCATGTTCAGCTTCAATAAACTGGCATTGTTTGGATCACATTGGTCTGCACATAGCTCTGTCTGGAATCTCTCGCTGCCAAGACCGCATCCCAACAAAAGTACTTACGGCTCTGGTGTGTACATGGGTTTGGATGCATGGCGAATATACTGTGTAGAGTGGAATACTCGGAATGCCAACCCAGCCAAGAAATCCCGAGAGGAGAGCAAGCCTGCAACAGGACGCAGGCGAAACCCAGTGCAGCCTGAAGGGATAAAAATAAAATGACATCTTAGAAATAGCTAGTGGCTTGATGTAGCCTTTTCTGGGTTCCTCAGAATGGAAAGAGTTTGTTGATCATTTTCTTTGCTCTCCTTCTGTTAAGTAGAGTTGAACTGTGAAAGAGTAAGGTATTTTCTACCCATCCACACCACCATCACAGTATCTGAGCATCTGTACCATTGCACTCCTGGACATTTTAGATAGCGGCCTGGGACACAGACTAAGTGATGTGCCTAAGCACCATAAGGAGCCTGTGATAATCTAGGGACTGCTTTTCCATCTCTGGAAGCACCCCCTCTAGTGAGAACTGAGGCCTTTCATTTGATTTGGTGCTTTTATATGCTTTAAACTTACTCTGCAAGAATTTTGAAATGTCTTCAAGTTGGGGAATGTTGTCCTCCCGGTAGCCACAGTACTTCTCCAGTAGTGGGAACACGTGGTTGTGCTCATAACAAGCATGAGTTGGATAGAGAGTCTTCAATTCCCTGAAGACAGTACCCCATGTTTTCTTTTCTTCTTCTGTGTAGGTGACTCGAGGAATAGGTTGGCCACTGAAAAGAAAATGGATACTTTCCATAGGGGTGACTATGTTCAATGCCAGCAGCATCACATTCGGGAGCTTTATATGAACTAGTCAGGAGCAGGTGGAACAGAAGGGGAGGTGCATTAGGTTTGACATGCAGGTGCAAAAGGAGACTTGCTTGTCCTTAGGCACAAGCTGGGAAGGAATCTATTGACCTCAGCTGAGATACTGGCCTTTAGACAATTCCTTGCATTATTGTGGTAAAAGTAAATTAGTGCTTATTTGTCTTATCAAAATGTTCTCCTAAAAAATATTTGCTGGCTGTGGGTTTCAATTTATTTTCATTATCAGATATGCAGCAGCTGCTGTATTTCTTGCTCTAATGCACATTACATTACTTGTTTTGGTTACAACAGGGAAACTATCAGCTCCAGAAAACTCTGCTTCTTGGAAGAGCAGAGAAATTCTGATCTACGGATTATGCTGTAACAGATGCAAACTGCAGTCAGTTTAACTTTTTATAACTGTAATGAGTAGTTTTGAGTCAAATCTCACCCTCAGGCCTCCATATGCTTAGCTCACATTGAAACTAGCAGGAATTAGACAATCACAAGCAATGTGTTTTGGCCTCCTGTGAATAGTCAATTCTTCGGTAATAATGACAAGTCCATAGGTGAATCCAGCAGCTTTGAAAAATCAAAGAGTTTTTAAGTACATTAATAGGGTTAACATCACTGCTGGAATAATGCTGGAGCTTTTTTAAGCCTCAGAGATCCATTGTTAAACTCTTGGTAACAGCCCACTATATCCCACTCCCTCAGTTTTGCCTTGAGCCTCAGGGCAGCTTCTCTGGACCACCATCATTTTCTATCTCTCTGTATCAACTCTCCTTGATCTGTGGAGCTTTAAACATCATACTGAATTATGAGGATTGCTGGTGGATTGTTGTCCCTATAGCACTCCTAAGTAATCCTCAGCTACCTTTCAGGGCTACAAGGGGGAAGCCTTGGCTTTAAAACTTTGCAAATTCCAGTTCAAAAATTTCAGGGATTAACAGGGCCAGAAGTAAAGGAAGGCAGAAGGAAAAGGCAAACTAAAAGTCGTGGAAATTAAACAGTCAGCAAAATAAATGGATAAATGTATCAAGACGGAAGGCAAAAGATCAGAGAAGCAAACAGCTGGGAGAAAGGGGACAAAATAGATGCAACAGAATGAACGCAGAAGCTGGAATTGATAGAGGGAAGAAAGGTACAAGACAAGCAATCACAGAGCCACCTCATCTTTATGGCTGGGTAGTACTTTCACAAGCAAAGTACATTTACCTTTTCAGATACTTCACATGAAGCCTGATAACTTTCACTGTCCCTCTCTTTTTGTTCTCTGCCCAGTTCTCTGCATTTCTGTCCTCCTATGCTGGAGAAACTCCTTTGACCTCTCATCCCCACTCTAGACCCTGAAAAGCATGTCTGTCAGGTATAACATCCAGGGTTAAGACATCATGAATTTATCTGAACCTTCCTGAATCAACAGCCAGTCACAAAATCCAGACACCTCCGTTCTACGAGTCCCAGAAATCTAGCTCTGTCACTGCTTCTAATTGCAAATTCCAAGAAATTGACATAAAAAGGTACTTTGGGGACATAGGTCTTGGTCTGTATAGGATCTATTTCCAATGTGTCCAAGGACCTAGTTAACAGAACAAATATTAATAAATTATATCTTGGAATATGATAGCTTCACCTTTCTAAAATAGTTTTGGTTTGAGTCTTGGAGGAGGAGGTGGTTAACATGGGGTTTGTTTTATTTTATTATGGGTTGAGTTGAATCTGCTACTGTCATGCCAGCTTCAAAATCAAAGTTCTGGCTGGAGCAAAGTATCATGGGTTGTGAAGTTTAGATTGTAACATGAGAGGCTCTGCTTTTAGTTTCCAGGTTTGGGGCGTTGGCTTTTTCGTGGGGATGGTGGTGGGTCAGGGCACAAGGGGAAGTCCCTGGCTTCAGCTGCTGCTTCCGCACTTTGCTGTGCTCTTCTGCAAATAAGCTGAGGCAACTGTGCATCTTATCATCTTATTAAACTCTCCTTATCTCAATGCAGAGGAGGAATTTTGTGCTACTTTCTCTTCCATCTGTGTGTAGAGGAGGGCTTGCAAGAGCAGTAGGATTTGGTGAAAGCCTGCAAGCTAGACACCAGAATTTACTATCCACTATGCCAGAAAGTCAAATCTCCAGTAGGATACCTATTAATGGACACTAGATCCATCCAAATCTGGCCACAAAATATCACCCAAATTTTCTAGCTATGAACTGGGCTCCTGACTTTTTTCACCTGATTTTTTTTTCACTTTCTATCAATCAGTCCAATTTTGTCTCTCTCTCTCTTTTTTTTTTTTTTTTTTTTAAATTTGATTATTAGCTCTTTGGCTCAGGGACTATTCCTTGAGGTCCTATACAAAGTGGAGCCCTAATTGTATAAAGTATGTTACCTTATCCTTTGTAATCACAGTTTTCACAGGAATTGGGTCTGGTAGTACTGACATAAATGAATGGCTCTGGCAACAGAATTTTATCTCCTCCAGATCTGATCACTGAAAGCAGCCAAGCAAGCCTGTTCTAACTGAATTTATCATCTCCATTTATTTTTCTTGGGAAATAAGAGCTCAAATTGCTGGTGCAGCTGGGTCAGACATGATAAAAGTAGACTATCAGGCACTGGATTAACATCAGAACCGTAAGTTATTCATTATTTAAATAGTGTATGCAGCTCCTGCTTTAATGTAAATGATAGGCGCTCCTCCCCCAGCCCTGTTTTAATGGGGAGAAGACCAGAAGCAGCTTTATTCTATACTCATGTCTTTGTAGTAGCAATGGAGTCCCTGCTCAATTAGACAACAAAGCAGGGGAAGAGCTGTATTGCGGGGAAAGAAGGGAGGTGACATTCTCTTTTGAATGTGTGGCTGGAACAATTTACTTTTGTTTACTGTGATTTGGGCATAAATGAGTGAACAGGGAGCTTTAAGCACCAACAACAGCAAACAGAGAAGCCAACAACAGCCATCAGAGAACCCAGCAACAGGAGGATGCTTGTGGAAAACCAGGACTTGCCAGCACAGTAAAAACCTTAGGAGAGGGCAGGAAACATGAGCTTGGTCTCTGCCCACACATTGAGAACTCACTGTCTGTAGTTGTAGGCAATGTCTGCAAACTCCTTCCTCCGAGCTCGATACACAGGATCTTTGAACCCCTAAAGAAAAACAGCAACGGTCAATCCTTGCATAAATGCAGATGGTGAATTTCTCTCACTGAGCACCCTTGTGAGCGCCGGGTGCAGTCCAGGAAGTGCAGGAGGGTGATGCAGGAAGCTCCCTCCATACTGCCTGGTTCTGTTCACACAGAGCACTGCTCCTTCCCAGTTTGCAGGGGCCAACAGAGCAGCCATTCAGACTCAGCCTCCCAGCACCTCTTGCTGCCCAAATACCTTCATTTTCTCATTTTCACTTGCCAAAAGAAACACGCTTCTTTACAGCATCAGCAAGGGGCTCCCACAAGATCAATATACAGAATAACAAGTACTCTGATAACCATGTCCTTCAATCAGAATTTTCAGGTGAATTTTCAGCATGAACCATGCTTAAAGGTGCTCATTTTCAAACTGTTAGAAGAGCAGTAGGCACTTGGCAGCCCTAAAAGCCTATTTGCTCTACAAATTCAACCATCTGAAGGGATTTCATTCCTACAGAGAATGTCTAATTAGACCTTGTGGTTAGGAGACTGACCACTGCAGCTAATTACCAATAAAATGAGGGATAAGAAATATAATCTCTAAATCTTCATCTAGGATAATGATTCTCCTATCAGAGTGTGCCTGCTATTCAGACAAAATGTTCCTCAGGGTTAAGAGTGGAGAAATGTTCTTTCAAGTTAGGACACACTTCTGCAGGGCAAATAGCAACAACCCACTGGGTACTGCAGCATTTCACAAATGTACCTCTTAGTGTGCATAGCACAAATGGATTGAGGGGCCATGAAACCAAGTACAGGAGACGGCTGAAGTCAAGTGGAGATCTAAGAACATCAGTCAGAAAGAGACAACCAATGGGCTAAAAATGCACTGCCCAAGACTAACTTGGCATAGAGGTTTTTGTGATTAAATCCCCTATCACTTAACTAGTAAAAAAACAGGCTCCTTTAATTTCTCTTTTTTTTTCTGCACTCCATGTACTGCCACACCTATTTACCCTCACAGCTGGGTTTCCTTTTTAAGGCATAAACTGCTCTAACTAATTCTAGGAACTAGAGCAGAGATGTTTCATTCCTTTTAGTATCTTTTTGTTCCGTGTTCTTTTTTCAAACACAATCTTGGTCTATTCCTGCATGACACATAAGGGAGCTATTGACTCAGTGTACCTCCTTTCATTCTGCCTTTCATATGACCACACTGAACATCACGAATCATTGTACATGATACATAACACATCTCAAATTAAGCAATAGGTAGTGAATGACTAATCACCCCATCTCAATTAAACTAATAGCAGCAATTTTTGTTGTGCTGCATGTAATTTATTTATAATCACCCTATCTCAATTAAACTAATAGCAGCAATTTCTGTTGCACTGCATGGAGCTTGGTGTGTTTTGACAAATGAAAATAAGTTGTTGTTTGCTTGGAGACAGAATTGAAGCAGAAAATATTCTTGTATATGTAAAAGCTGAAAAACTGGTGAATAATTTTTTTTTTTTTTTTTTTTTTTTTTTTTTTTTTTTAGCATCTAATCCAATGAACAAAACTTTCTGACCCTACCACTTAAACCACAAACCTTTTGAAACAAGGATCTTGGGTTTCGTTGTATTTCACCATACAACAATCATGTCAGATTTAACAAGCACATAACCGTAATCAAAGATTAGAAAGCCAAAACAAAGCAACCCAAAACCCAGTATTCCTGTCTGTGGGTTGTTGTGTATTGCTTCTGAAGTTTTTGTTGCTAGTGATTCACAAAATGAGTCTGAAGTCACCAGATCAGAGCCACCTGGGAAAACCAGAAGTGTCTTTGTGGTAGCCCTGTACTCTAATTATCACTATGAATTTTAAGGTCTCCTAGTATTTGCTCAAATTAAAGTAGCCTTTGGCTTGATTTACTTCATCACCAGGGATTGAGCTGATTCTAACTCTAGAAATGTGATACTCCTCTTGTCCTAAATCATGTGAGACTGAGTCTACTAGACCTGTCCTGAAGCGGAGCAAATGTAAATGGCAGGAACATCTGTCCCAATAACTACAAACATGATAAAAATATAAAGATCTGTTTCTTACAGGATGATCGGCATCCAGTTCTGCTCCATAACTTAGGATCTGATTGGCAAACCTGTCCAGCTCCTCAATACTTCTTGGGAACCACGGCACTGCAAAATAGAAAAGAAATAGAGACTGGCATTCTTCATTACTTGTTCAGGGCCACCTTCTGGCTTTTCCATCTTTTTACCATAAATATAAAGAAATATAAACAAGGGGATAAATTCTTTGGACAGTAATGGTCTTTCCCTGTATTACAGGAACAAGTCCTGCAAGTTGTCTTGAATTTGTGGCTGTTTTGCACTATTGGAAGAATTTAGAGCACTAGGAATGCATAGTGCTTGGTGGAGAGCTGGCTTGTAATATTTATGATTTTCTGTTTATTATTCTGATCTTTTTGCTTACCAAAAGGTAGCAATTTTTCCAGTGTATCCTTCCTGTCACAGCACCTAGAATCAGCCATTTCAGAGGAACAGCAACAAGTCCCATGACAAGAAGGATACAGGACTATTTGACACACTGAAAATCTCTTTCAACCACCAAGGATGTTGAAATAGAGTTATAAATGACACCCTAATACCTCAGATAGGCACCGGATTACTACAGTCCTTATACAATAAGGTATTCACTTAATTAATATTTAATTAATATACTTTCTGCTGCCTCGTTCTTACTTTTTTGGCACTTTGACCTAGCTGTCTTTTACTTTTTTTTTTTCCCCCCTTTCATTTCCCTTCTCTTCTAAGTCAGATGCTACAGCCATGCCTGAATTTAGCAGCCTGTGATGAACTTCCCACAAATAAAACTCACTGCTCTTTGAGCCCATGTACACATCCATCTCCAGGAAACTCTGCGGTGCTTATCTCTGTCAGTTCTTTACATGCAATATGAAAAATTATCCCTTTTGTTTTAAACTTGATTATTTCATTTGATGTTAATTAGTTCCTGCATACAAACAAAATTTGTTGCTATTCACCTTCTCCAGGCCACCTAGGATTTTAGAACTCCCTGTCAGATCCTCCCTCTACCACCCATCTTCCTGGCTGAAGTTGCCTGTATATTTCAAGCCGAGAAACCGTGGGCTGTCTTTGAGCACTCTCATCACTTCTCTCTGCACCGCTTCCAGTTCTACCACACTTTTCCTAAGGATATGGCACAAAACCTCCATCTGAGTATGTACTAGACACTCGAGCCATGCAACCATGTCCCATATGCTCCCTACGCTGAGTACAAGTCAGCGATGTGGATTTCAAGGCTAGTATCACCCAAAGATCTTCTGATCCCAGCCCAGGGGCTCTTGAGAGTCTATCAGTAAAACATTCACAGTTCTTTTAGTGGCTTGCTTGCGCAAATGGGTGTTGCTCTTTGGTTAGTGCTTGGAAAACAGCTCCTGGCTCAGTGTGTCTCTCTGCTCAGCTGGGAGGACTGTCATTCAGCCATACCTCCCTGTCTAAGTTTTCAGTTTGTGCCTAGGGAACATGATCTCCAGCTTTGCTGCGTGAGCTCCCTGCAGCACCTTTCTGGTGTGGCTCATCCCAGACCTGGTGGACCACCAAGGGTTAAGAGGATCGCTCTGTCTTCAGAATTATTCAGCTTTGCTTTCTGCTGAGCTTAACACGGAGAGCACTTGTGGTACCAAGTTTGGAATGGGTTTCCCAGGGAGGTGGTTGAGGCCCCATCCCTGGAGGTGTTTAAGGCCAGGCTGGATGAGGCTCTGGCCAGCCTGATTTGGGTAGGGTGTCCCTGCCCATGGCAGGGGAAGTTGAAACTAGATGATCCTTGTGGATCCCTTCCAACCCTGACTGATTCTATGATTCTATGATTCTACGATTCGTAAAGCCCCTGAGGGGCAAAAAGCAGCAGCAGTAGATTTACAGGACACACTTTGCGTGGCTGCATCTCTGCCCGACACAGCGTGCTCGTTCCGCCTGACCTGAAGCACTCAGCAGCCTGTCTGCATTCAGCACTCTCACTGGGAGCCCTCGGATTTGTTTCAGCCGGGCCAAGAAGAGCAGGCAGCTGGTGGTTGCCAGCCAGGGGAGGTTTCGGACTAACTGAGCTGCAGAGACCCCGAGCAGCAGCTCCGCGGTACTCCCGGATGCGCCTCCCTTCTCCTCCACAGCATGTGCAGTTTTTTGTGCCCCGTCCTTTTCCGTTGCCCTGGCCTGACAAAGCCACTAGATGGCGACAGCAGCCCCTGGAAGATCTTCCCCAAATGGCTACCGCTGGCCGTACCGCTCCTCTCTCCATTTTTCTAGAAACGCCTTACTGCTAGCAACCTTCCTGCACCTCCCATCCTTCGAGTTAAAATTAGTCAGAAGGGTTGAGTAAAAAAAAAAAGGTGTATTAGAGTCCTAGACAGGAGTCACTACTCATATCGTGCTAAGCCTGAGCACATCCATTCTGCCCCTAATTTCTATATGGCAGCCAGGCACCTATTCTATCTCCTAGCTCTGTCGCTGAGCTTTGTGTGCTGCTCGGGGAATCACTTCGCTGTTGCACTTCAGACATCTCACTCACAAAACACACCGATGTTTTGCAATTAGATATTTGGGGGGAAAAGCTGCCTGGTAGACTCACAGCAAAAGATTTGTCAGTATTGGACCAAATAACTGCTGTTCTCAGGGACACACCATGACCTGCATGCTCTGAGCTGCACAGATTGGTGGTGGCTGAAGATTGCAGTGGATTTCAGCAGTGATGTCTGCAGGGTTTTGCTACTTTGAACCAGAAAGGGCTAGGTGAGCACAATAGGAATCACAGTAAATTCAAGAAGGGAGAAAAGGATATATAATAGTCACTTACTTTCATTAAACATATTTTATTCTCAAGATCCCCAGAGTACAGCTCATGATGAACTCTTGGAGAGACTGTCTCCTGGGCTGAAGCAGTATCAGTCCCAAAGCATGGATATAGGTGGCTTGTTTTATCCCTACTCATGCGCAACAACTCATCTTTTACCCGTGAAGCTCCTATAGATTTCCTGCTTTCCTGACTGCTTTCCAAAGACCTCTGCCCCAGGCACCAGTGCTAAGAGAGAGCAGCTCCAAGCTCACAGAGATGGATGAAAGCAGAAGACTGTGAAAGGGAAACCCTGAAGGATGCTTACTGCTATTTGCATCGGCATAGCTGATGTTAAGTTGGGTTTTGGAGAGCTCTGAGCTTTCTCAGCTCTCATGGAAAAAGGGATTGAAGTTCCTGTACACGGCCTCAGGGTGGACACCAAGTCCATATAGACCTCACATTAGGGACTAGGACACAAAAGGGCTACTAGGTCTTCTGCCTAGCTGTGGTGTACCAGGAGGCTATCTCCAGCCCTCCCAGCAACTATTTAAACAATCAAATCAAATTACCCCCTGGCTGAATCTGGCCCATATTTTGTTTGCAACATTCTCCTCCAGCCCGTTCGCCAGACTCGCTGTCTGCCTGCACAGCCATTAATGAATTGCCAGGGCAAGCTGTTGCAACACTGGGCCTCTGTGAAGGTCTGAGGAGAAAACGTGGGCTGATCAGTAATAAATATTGATTTGTCTCTAAGTGAAACAGCAGCATTTATGGGATCATGCTGGACACCCAAGTGGTGACCAAATTACCGTGGGGTCAAATGCTTAGCTGAATGCTAATAAGCCATTTATATAAGAGGCAGCAAAGCAGTGGCAGAGAGGACTTCTGCAAAACTCCTCCATTTGGACTATTGTGGAGAGGGTCAAAGACAGGTCTATGCAATTTATAGCAGTTCAGGGCCCAGGTTTAGCCCTTTTTAAAACAGTCCCAAATGCTTTGCCCAGCCTCGGGGTTTGTCAAACAAGGCCCCTACAGAGCCCCAGCTCCCAGTTTGTCTCACAAATGCAATAAATTGTCTGCATTTCCCTAATGCTGCAACAGATTAATATTTAATTCCTTTTATTTGTGGCCTCCAAGTGGACCGCACATACCCGGCTTCTTAACAAAAAGAGCCACAACAAAACTTTCCATTTCTACACAGGGCTTTTGCCCCAGTGACTGCTATCCTATCTCATCTGAAACTCTAAAATTACCCTTAGATTTAGAGCTTTTTACTGGCCTGCTCTCAGCTAAAATTACACTTAATAAAAATCACATATTTGTGACTACTTGAGTGTGTCAAAGGCCCTAAGAGTAGTTAAAGTGACTAAAGAACCATCCGTCCTTCGCCCAATAAAACACATACACACATGGTTAGCACTGAACAGAAGGGGCAGAATACAGAAATTTCATCTGACTGTCTGCAAAGCAGAGCCCCAAGAATGTTACTGATTCCTACAGGAAACTGAGCAAAATAGATTTTTTTTTTTTCTCAAATCATGAAGACGAGCAAAATGAATTCTTAGCAAGGAATGCCTGAGAGCATCTCTAGGCAGCAGGAAAAGAACTGATCCCATGGGAGCCTGAACAACATTAAGGATAAAAATTCCCCAACCTTTACCTGCCCACTGAGAAGAGTGTGACAATATTTCCACAAAGCATGTTTCTGATACTTTTATCCCCGGAGATTTTTTGCTCTCATTCTGTGTTTTAGGAAGAAAATTTCACACAAGTCCATTTGTGGATTATGATCAGATTTGCCAGGAGGCAAACTGAAAGACAAACTGACCTGAAAGGCATCACAAGGCCTGTTACTTGTTAATATCATCACTGATAAAGGACAGCAGCTTACCACACTTCCTACAACTCAGACTGCTACATTGCACTCTGCTGCTGTAGCTGCTTCAGTCCAGAATTTGCAGCTTATACCCTAATGAGAACTGGTTTGACCTTTCAAAATGTGGCTCTTTGGGGATTTTGGTTCAAATGGAACCTTGCTACTTATATGAGAGAAGCTGAAATTTAAATAAAAAGTTTTATTTTTCTTTTAAAAATTAAAAAAAAAAAGAAAAACAAAGGGAAAGGGCAAAAAGAAATATCAGTCTTCCTCTCTTCCTTTGACAATAAATGGCACTCGCTTTGCACTATTTCTAAGTTACTGAAACTAACAAACAAACACAAGTTATCCTCTCAGACAGAAGGGGATCAAGTTCTTTTCTGCAGCACTGACAGGATAATCTAGCTCAAAAAAACCCTTTGATCAGCACAGTATCATGCAGTGAAATCCTAATCCTACAGCTGACCACAGGAGTTTTGATTTCTGTGAGGTCAGAATTTCACTCACAATACTTTCGTGGCAGATATTTAGAGCTGTATCTCTATCTGACTATGGTGTATGCTTATACACAACTTTATTATTTAATAAAGTTTACTATTAATAATAATAATTGGAAAAACAAAAGTAACGGCAAACCCTGCCTGCTATGCTCTGGACCTTTCTTCTGGAAATAAATTTAAAAAAAAAAAAAAAAGAAAGAAACTCTTTGATTTGATGTGATCATAAATCACCTAGCCAATCTTTTGTCCCTTCATCTCATGAATGAAAAGAACTGACTCCAAAGAGTATCTGCCTTCTTTTTCATCTTCAAATGTAATGTCATGGGTAGGACACAAAGGAAATGGTAAAAGGATTACCAGCACTGATCTCAAGAAGGTATTAATGTCCTTTCATGTTGTTCCTAGGAAGGAAGAGGAAGATCCAGACCTAAAGTATTTAAAGTCTGAAATCCTATTAAAATCACATCTGTTATCTGAAGAGGCATTTAAGTGTGTCTCAGACTGGATGCTGAGCAGCCACCACTGTACCCAGCAACCCGAACTCCAGCAAATCTCTAACAATTAGGAGCATGGACGGGTCACAAAATCTATCCTTATTTTCCTCCAAGGGCAGAATACCACTGACCTCCCTGGGACTTCTTACAGGAATGGAGAGTTTCTTTGCTCCCACCAAAGTGGGTGGTAGACCCTCCTTAGTTTCAATAGCAGGAACCAGGGGCATTCACAAGTCCAAAAAGTGGAGAGATGGATGAATGGTCACCCTGTGGGACTTTTCCTCCTATTCTCTCATCTCAGGTTAAAGATACAAGTGTCCCACAAGTATGGAGCTACAGCAGCCAGAACTTGAAAACCAGAAAGTAAATCTAAGTGTTCAAATGGGCATGCCAAACTCCGGGAGCACAGGAGGGCAACCCTTCCCTCTACTTCATGAGGATGCCGACACTCCATACCAGGTCTTGCAAAGGACTAGGCTCTAGTCATGTCTGCTGCACCTGCTTAATGAACCTGATATCCCTCTATGACAAGGTGACCAGCTTAGTGGATGAGAAGAAGGCTGTGGCTATTGTTTATCTGGACTTCAGTAAGGCATTTGACATTGTCTCCCACAGCATCCTCCTGGAGAAGCTGGCTGCTCCTGGGCTTGGATGCTATTGACTGTGATTGATGCTCAGCACATCTTCCCAGCTGAGGTTGGACATTTGAATTCCAAAATTGCTGAGC
>VWYK01128213.1:4760-63002 GCA_013399775.1 Semnornis frantzii | reverse complement strand
CCCCATGACCAAGATACTTAGGGCTGCATTTATTTTGGAATTCTCATTTCTGCCTGCTTAGATGGTTTCTCATTTAGGTGATTGTTGTTGCAATTGTAGTTGACCATCACAATGTGTCCCTTCTCTTAGCTACCTTGGTAAGGTGATAGAGAATACTGTAAAAAAATCCATGAAGTTTTACTAAATCTGCCAAAACTAGTCCGTGACTTATTTGTGCCCATTGCTGTTTAAGGATTAGAGATTAAAAGGCAGATAGCTTTGAATACGTTCATGCATTTCCCTTTACACTAACTCTAGAGTGTCTCTTTAGTGGAAAGTTCCATTTGTTTTCATATGCATGTGACTGTGTTAGAGCTGTTCACAATTTCAAACCTTTCTATTTTGAAGATGCAATAAAATTAATTTCTTAAGTACTTTCTTTGTAAGAGAAAAATTATTTTTTCTTGTAAGCAAAGATTCATTTATCCCCCCTTAAATTCCTCAAGTGTGTGCCTACTATAATTTCATAGTGACCTGCTTTTGTTTTAATGCCTGAAGGGAATAAATTGCCTTGAGATGTCCTTTGAGATAAACATGTGAACAGGTTGCATTTCAGTTTTGAAAGTTTGTATTTTTCCCTTCAGTAATGCAAGAAGATGGCCTCTGATGATAGATCCTCAAGGTCAAGCAAATAAATGGATAAAGAACATGGAAAAAGCCAATAGTTTACATATAATCAAACTCAGCGACCCTCAGTTTGTTACGACGCTGCAGAATTGCATTCAGTTTGGGAACCCGGGTAGGTTAATGACTTGATGACAGTGTAAATTACAGCAGAACCTGGAGGGGGCACAGCCAACCAAAAAAAGAAACTTCAGTGGGTAGCAAATGTGCTCCTAGTTAAGCAAAACAGACTTTTTTCTTTTTCCTCGTTTTCAATCAGATTGATGCTATAGTAATTGAAGTCCTCACCCCAGGTTATAATGTACTTTTTAGCACAATCTAATTACAATACTCTGTTTAATTTTGTTTGTTTTCTAATGGCTTTATGAGACTTGCCATTGCTTTATTTTCATGTTATGCTACTTTTATTTCTAATAAATAATTTTGTTTTTATTTAGCTTTTCAAGAATATAAATACCAGTTTGTTATCATTAGTGTGATCATTAGTGATTCTTCTATTCTCTGTGGTATCTGTATTGCAATTAGTCTTATTACTCTACAGTAGAAATAAGTAATAAAAGTGTTACAGCTCCAGCTATTTTTCAGTGGCTAACTGAACTACAAGTAAAGAAATGGGTTTGTTGTGCTTCACTATTTCCTTCTTGATATTCACAAAATGTTAGGGGCTTGGAAGGGACCTCGAAAGCTCATCCAGTCCAACCCCCCTGCCAGAGCAGGATCACTTATACCAGATCACACAGGAATGTGTCCAGGAGAGTCTTGAATATCTCTAGAGAGGGAGACTCCACAAACCCCCTGGGCAGCCTGTTCCAGTGTTCTGTAACCCACACAGGGAAAAAATTCCTCCTCATGTTTCCATGAAACTTCCTATGCCTCAGCTTCCACCCATTGCCCCTTGTCATTTCCTTAGACATCACTGAAAAGAGCCTGACTCCATGCTCTTGACATTCACCCTTTACATACTTATGAATGAGGTCACCCCTCAGGCTCCTCTTCTCTAAGCTAGAGTCTCTGTTCGTAAGGAAGATTTTTTTTTTACATTCTCACATGCTTATAGTGAAAGCTGATGCTGAATTAGCTACCCAAAATTATATCTGTGGCATTTAGTAAGTTATTTCCCCAACTGCTGTTCTAAGCCACTGGCAGCACTAGTAGTGATAGTGTTTTAGCTGTGTTTTTGCAAATTGGCATAGTATTAGAAAAAGAAATATAAGGTACTTCTCTTTGATTCTTTTGTTTCAGTCAGCTGAGTAAGAAACATTAAACCTTACCGTAGGTGTTGGTGAACATTGCAATTGTAGCACACTAAATACACACTGTACATGTGCATTGGAAGCCAGTAGTATAAATGCCAAGAAAGTCTTACTTATTCTGTTTTCATTTTGAAGTGCTGTTGGAGAATATTGGAGAAGAACTTGATCCTGTCTTGGAGCCACTTCTGCTCAAGCAGACATTTAAGCAGTCAGGCAGTATATGCATTTGCCTGGGAGACTCCACTATCGAGTATGCTCCTGAATTCCGCTTTTACATCACAACGAAGCTGAGAAATCCACATTATCTTCCTGAAATATCTGTTAAGGTAAGAATTTTGAAAATGAATGTGTAATTCTGTTCTCATTTCAAAACGATTCCTTGGCTAAAACCAGGGGAGAATTTGGGTGCTTGTTCATCCCTTCTCTCCTACCAATGTAATTTTTCACACTGCTGCAACACTGGTATTATAGTGGAAGTGTTGATGTTGCCCATGTCTAATGCTTCATGTTGCAGTGCTCTCATTCTTTCATGCTGTCAGGAATTTATTTATTTAAATAATTTTATCTCTTCTGGTGCTATTTAGTTACCTTTTATTATAAAAATAGTTATAAGGACTTAATCATAAAAGAGGTATGGGAGTATCTTCATTTTCTGGGTCAGTCCTGGAGTTAGCTATCACAGAACAACAGAGGTTGGAAGGGACCTCCAGAAATTTAGTCCAAACTCCCTGCCAAAAGCAGGATCACCTAGGGTAGTCTGAACAGGAATGTATCCAGGCGGGGTTTGAAAGTCACCAGAGACTCCACAGTCCTCCCTGGGCAGCCTTTCCGTAAGTTTAAATTCTCAGCTACAATAAATGTACTCTCAAAGTCTGGCAGAGCATATTACATGATATTATACAAACCTCATGTTATAAATGATGAAGCATTTTAACTGCATCTGGCTATAACTGTGCTATTAAAAAAAAAAATCAAAAACCTCAAACAACAAAAACCATTTCTTTTAACAGGTGACATTATTGAACTTCATGATAACTTCAGAAGGAATGCAGGATCAACTTCTTGGAATTGTAGTTGCACGAGAAAGACCAGATCTTGAAGAAGAAAAACAAGCTCTCATTCTTCAAGGGGCTGAAAATAAAAGGTATAAAGTTAACTTTTCNAAGCTGCTAGCCCAAAACCCAAGCAGCCAGCAAGTGCCTCGTGACCCAGACTGCCAGCTCGAGATACTCTGTTATCTTCTTTGTTTTGGGTTCCTTTTCTAAACATCTCTGCAAAGCTATGAGTGAAGTAGACATTACCATTGTTTACCTTCACAGCCTATAGTATAATTTTCTCTATTAAAATATTCCAATTAGCTCAAACCAGCACATAGGGACAGAAGCAGACTGCAGTTTGGGGGAATACATACTAGTGGCTCCTTTTTAGGGTTGATTCAACAGGCAATTAAAGACTTGTATTTCTGAGATTGTAGGCTTTTGCTTTAGGTTTTTAGGCTGCTTTTGGATGCAGGGACTCATATCCCTATTGATTGTGCCTTTCTTCTTCTATTTCTAGGATTATTAGAAAATGCTAAAGAGCTGAGTTGCAGGTTGTGTAATTGCAAAATTGAACTCAATCTTGTCCTCTGGTTTTATGCATCCCTTCCATGATGTTGGCTTCTCACAAATCTTGACTAGATACGAAGAGTTGTGTTAGAAACATTTTCATTGTGTGTTATTGGTTCTGATTACACATGGCAAAGGGCATGTGTCAAAGAATGAAAGGTGCAGTATTGAAAGTGATTTGTCACTTCCTCCCATTGCCATCTATATTCAGCCTGAAAGTGGGTATATTTTTCATAAACTTAAGAGAATTCTTACTAAGAAATGAAGATTTTTTTGTATAATAGAATCTGTGTATTGTCTGACTTCTGATAAACTATCAGTAACTTTCATCTGTGAAAATATTTGCATATTCTTTTCAGGCAGCTAAAAGAAATAGAAGACAAAATTTTAGAAGTTCTTTCAGCCTCAGAAGGAAATATTTTGGAGGATGAAACTGCTGTTGAAATATTGTCTTCTTCCAAAGCTCTGGCTAATGAGATTTCTGAGAAGCAAGCTGTGGCTGAAGAGACAGAAAAGAAGATTGATGCTACTCGTCTGGGCTATCGTCCTATCTCTGTCCACTCGTCAATCTTGTTCTTTTCTATTGCTGATCTTGCCAACATTGAGCCCATGTACCAGTACTCACTGCTCTGGTTCATCAACCTGTTCATCATGTCTATAAATAATTCAGAGCCGTCGGAGGATTTACAAACAAGGTAAGAGTGAGAGTTCACTGTTCATAATGGGTCTGTATTCTTGAGTACTCCAGGAATGTTACTTCTCCAAGTGTATTGGCTCCACACTGCATTTTTGAAGAGGCGGGTTTTTTTCTATCTATATCTGTGGGATATTTCTCTGGAGATAATACATTCATAGAAACAAGATGGTACAATACATCACAAGTGCAACATACTCCACTATTTCTATTTAGAAATTGCTACCTCAAATCATGTGTGACATTGCAAAGTATCAAACATAAAAATGTTTCACCTTCTTTGATTCTGTATGTCATGTATTAACTTTGTGAGTCCTCAAGAAACAGACAAGAAATGTTTTCACATAGCTGATGAGTGAGAAGTCTTGCCACTGGAGCTCTTTTCTATCGAGTATGCAAGACCATTTTAAAATTCAGTTTAATTATTGTTTTATACCTCCTCTCTTTTCCATCTTGTGCATGAGAACAGGAGAAATTGTGCAGCCTTCACTGATTGGAATTTATTTACCATGTGGTAGACCTCACTGTTTAGATCACATTAGGATTATACAAAATCTACCCTTGAAGTGACTTCTCCATGCAGAGATTGTTTCAAGAAAGTTTTTCCATGTTCTATCACATCAGTTTCTAAATTCTACTTTAGTGGCTTTATTTGCTCTTCAAATTACAGAGCTTTGCTTCTGTTACTTAGCTACTTGTCTGTGCATCAAATGAACAAGACATAGGAGAAATAACTCTTTCAGTTAGTATATAGATAATTTTCCTACTTATTACTGCAAATGGCAATTTCTGCATTATCCATTACTGTCTATGTGTTATTTACACACAAAGTACTTAGTGTGTAGCATTCAGTTTAGCAGCCTGCTGGTCGTGAAAGTTATTTTTTTCATTAGGACTTAGTAAATGTAAATCTAGCATAACTTTTATAACAGGCATTGCTACTAATCATTTAAGGCAGAGCTTAATATTTTTGTATCATATTTGAACCTACATTCAAGGTAGCTTTTTACTATAAAGCAGTCTATGCTCTATAAACATGGACTTAGGCACAGAGCATTGTTTTGGAGATAGAAAAGAATAAGATTTGAAGTAAGCAATAAACAAACTAACTTCATTTTGATTCAAGATATTTTTATCAGCAGAAATACAAAGATACAGTCAATACTCGAGTCCCAGTTGGCAGGGAATGATTGCTGAAAGCCCATTTTGATAGTCCTGCTCAGTGAAGGAAGAGAAGTCAGACTCACAGAAACTTCCCTGTGAAGGAATGGTGCACACAGACTGTTATTCTTGGGCTGCCTTCACTAGCCAGTCAGTTTTAACTATGGGCTCTGTGCAGAGATTTTTTTTTTTTTTTTAAACCATTCTTCTCTCATGAAAACCATGTTACTTTTGTAACTCGTCCTATGGCCATCTGTGTCAGTATTAAATAAATCCATTTAACTGATGAGGAATCAGTAATTTTAAAAAGGCCTTGAAATGAAAATAAAAAATCAGGAGCATTTATGTATTACAATAATATGACTAAGTGGTCTAGTTCTTGTTAGCTGAATGGAAGAAGGGAAAAAAATAAACTAAAATGGAGACAAAAATACATAGCTTGTTCTAAGTCTCAATCTTCTGTCAAAAGCCATTGTGACAATGTCAGAAACTTGGGTTTCTGAATGGTCCACCATGTCTGAACTGTAGGAGTACCCTCTGAGTAGCTCCCTGCCAAGGGAATGGTGAGCCAGGTAGCTGGAAAAAAAGCCATAACACCTCTCCACCTCTTTGTTAATTCGTTGAAAGGGTTGAAGTAGTTTTGCAAATTCAGATGCTGCATCTTTAACCACCTTTTAACCAAAATAAGGATTTTTCCTTATTTTGACTAGATGTTCAACCTTAAACCATTCTAAAACAATAGGTGGCCTCCTTGCTTTGTATTTAAGGGAAATTATTGGTGTCAAATCAGTTTTAAATATTTGTGTTATAGTGTGTGAAGGAAAATACACTGTAGAACAGGAAGCATATTTCAAATAACCTTTAAAGATGAACAGGTTTGGGTTTGGCCCTGGCATTTATCCTCATCACAAAGTTTAAAATGGCTCCTCCCCAAAAGGGACCTCTCACTTCCTCTGAAAATCACTAAGATGTAATTGCATTGAGGCTTTTCTGCTGTTATTTTACTCACAGAATAATGCATACATTTAATGATTGCTTTGGGGGCCTTAGAACAAAGGAGATATGTAATGGTTTGTGAGTTTCCAGAGTACACTCTTTATAGACTGATATTTAATGGAAGTTTGTTCTTTTTCTGGCACCTTGTAGGCTGAAGATTCTCAAGGATCATTTTACCTACTCGCTTTATGTCAACATCTGTCGCTCCCTCTTTGAAAAAGACAAGCTGCTCTTCTCTTTTTGTCTTACTGCAAATCTCCTGAAACATGAAAGGCTGGTCAGTAATTGCAAATAATTTGCAGTTTGATCTGATGAATATCAAAAGGCTTACAGAAATGATGTGTAATAGGAACTCACAGAATAAGAATTGAAGCCTCACTTTTATGGTGTTTCATTTTCATTTTAATAAGCAATTATTAGCATTGAAAGAGATTCTCTAGAATAAAATAAATATATAACACACACATATGGCAAAACTGACCTTAGATAACAGTTTTTCTAAGCATCACTTAATCATAGAATGGTAAGGTTGGAAGGGACCTCAAGATCATCTAGTTCCACCCCCCTGCCATAGGCAGGGACACCTCCCACTAGTACAGCTCACTCAAGGCCTCATCCAACCTGGCCTTAAACACCTCCAGGGAAGGAGCAGCCACAACCTCCCTGGGCAACCTGTTCCAGTGTCTCATCACCCTCACTGGAAAGAACTTCTTCCTAACATCTAGTCTCAATCTCCCCTCTGCCAGTTTAAACCCATTGCCCCTAGTCCTGCCATTGCAAGACCTTGTCAATAATCCCTCCAAAGCGTTCCTGTAGGCCCCCTAGTAGCCCCTGGAAGGCTACTATAAGGTCTCCTTGAAGCCTTTTCTTCAGACTGCGGAGCCCCAACTCTCTCAGCCTGTCCTCACAGCAGAGCTGCTCCAGCCCTCTGATCATCTTCGTGGCCCTTCTCTGGACCTGCTCCAACACTTCAATGTCCTTCCTGTGCTGAGGGCTCCAGAACTGTACACTTAAACCAAACCCCTGCTGATGTCATTCTTGCAGTCAACACTTTGTTAAACTTTGCTGTGTTCTAAGAACATGTAAAAATTAATTTTAGCCATTGATTTAAGGAGCTACTCACATTTTTCACTTAAACATATTCTAAACATGTTTGGTTTTTTGCATAGAATTCCTCCAAACTAAACTCTGGTAATGTCTTGGTAATTATTTACAAAGTATTTCTTTATAGGGGTTTTTTAATTCATTGTGAAAAACATGCATTTTAACCTGATAATGTGCAAAGATACTTATGGGTACTTGGAGTTGTTTCTTTCAGTGTAATATGGGAACATTTAAACCATTAGAAGCTTTGGAAATGTTTATATTGAGGATCAAATAAAATTCTTTCAAGAGCTGACAGCGATAATCATGGGACACTGTCATCCCACTGCAAAGGCAGCCATCAAAAGAATTTTCAGATAAAGGAGTATTGAGACATGTAACAGACCAATATTTTATTTTTGTATTTAGACTCCCATTATAGGAAAAGATTGCAGAATGTCTTTCTCCCCATGATTCAGGGTTTTTTTTGTTGTTGGTGGTTATTTCAGCATTTGAAGAACAGAGCTGAAAATCTAATCAGCTACCATTCTTTGTTCCCCAAGCCAGGCATGCAATCAACCTTGAAGTGGGCTCACACCTTAGATTTTTTGATTCCTTAAGTTCATGATTAACTGAAAACCAGACACTGAATGCTTTGGAAATAAGCTTTGAGTAGTTGTGTAGAAGCATTTTCACCTAATGCAAGACTTCTGATAAATGGGTTGATTTCCCAGCTGCTGTACTAAGCCCATTCAATTGTCTTGAGTTAGTCCTGAGAGCAGTGTTTTTCATTGCAGATTAATGACAATGAGTGGAAGTTTCTGTTGACTGGAGGCATAGGTTTGGACAATCCCTTTCCTAATCCTTGTACCTGGCTTCCTTCAAAGTCATGGGATGAAATTTGTCGACTAGAAGATTTTCCCTGCTTCAAAAACATCCGTGAGGATTTTACCCGGCTGAAGGAGGAGTGGAAAGTGGTGTATGACAGCTTGGTATGTTAAGAGGGCTGAGAGCTAGTGAATGAAAGCAAATGAGCAACTGAAAATATCTATTTAACAAAAAGCATGTGACGTTATTTTACATACTGTGGAGTAGGGGCTGGAATATACTCTGGCTGTAGAAATCTCAAAGCTACTGAGGGATCCTTCACTTGGAGAAGTGAAGATGTTTTGGCACAGTGGCACAACTCAATGAAGTCTTCAGAACAGTCTTCAGTCCTCAGTGTTCCTTAATTCACTTGATTTCTGCAAAGCTTGAACATTTTTATAGAGTCATAGAATGAATCAGGTTGGAAGGGACCCTTTGTCCAAACCCACCACCCCTGCCAGTGAGCAGGGACATTTTAACTAGTTTCAGGAGTTTTACTTATCTACAACAGTTGTTGAAGAGGTTATTATTCTGAGGTACCTATTTCCCCCATATATTAGCATAAAAATAACGAAGCACTCTGGATTCTGGTCCTAGGTACCCAGGAGTTGGGGAGCCAGACTCCAGCTCCTTAGCAGAGCATGATTTAATTTGCTAAATCAAAGCATCTCAGAATGCAGTTTGTGCAGTTCTGTCTGCATAGCTCTGCACCCAGCCCAAGAAGCTCAGCAACAGAGCTGTAATACCAGTTTTCAGAAGGGCAGACATAGCTGGCACTGTGCTTCAGTCTAATAGGGTGACATGCCACACAGCAACTGCTGTTCCAAATCTGCTAACTGCATTAACACCGTAGCTGGATTACTCATAGCCTATTGACAAACAAAGTGTTCTCTGATGCATTGACTTCGCTTTCCAATTCTTGTTTTTCTGCACTCATTTTCTGTCTTCAGGTGTAGCCTCACTCACAGTCACCATGAAATTCTGTAATGTGATTGTCATTGATGATAGATTATCATTGCAGTATTGAAGACTGACATCACAACAGAAAAAGGGAGGGGAAAAGTGCATTTTCAGGTTTCCTCCATCTCATTCCTTTGATACTAGAGAAAAGAACTTCTCTAAAGAACTTCTGACTTCTCTGCTATAAGACATGCTCCTGATAAACACATGAAGTGTGGCTTTTTAAAAAGCCTTAAGATGTTGACCCCATTTCTGTAGATGAAGAAACAATACATCATTAATTGTCATGCCAAGACAATTTAAAGCATTTGTGAATTACCTCCACTGAGAGTAAAGACTGATGAAGTACATGTTTCTAGGATCCACAGCATGAGGAGTTTCCTGCAAAGTGGCAAGATAATTTGGGGGAGTTCCAAAGGATGCTTATCATTCGCTGCCTCAGACCTGACAAAGTATGTACCAAACTTTCCCCTTGTGCACAAAGGATTTGTAAGTATTTTGAAGTGTGCATTTCAGCTGTGCTGTCTGCAGTTGTCTGTCAAAAAGGAAAATAGGAGATTTAAAAAACTCTGCGCATTTGAAATTGTAATGAAAAACCTCTTTAAAGCAGAATGGTAGGCCTTTAGCTTCTGCTAAATTCCAGTGTACACAGTAAAATCCTCAGAGCTCTTTCTCCTTGAAACTGCCTTACAGACTCTGACTTGCCTTGTTCAGTGCACCTGCTATGTAACTTATTTGATGGATGCCACTCTCTATGGTGAAATGTGTCTAATCTAGACAGAAAAGAAACATGGTAAGCAGGAGTGGAGATAATGTAGGTGCTTAAAAGGTAGCAATTATTGGAGATACACAGATCACTTCTGGATCTGAGTGTCTAGCTGTACAGTTGTAATGTGGCACAGATCACAGTAGGAGCTTACAGTTGTGAATATTTATTCCAAAAAAAGTTAATCTAGAAACCATAATAAAAGTATTGGATGAGACATTTTATAGCTTCACAAGTTAGCATTGCTAGCATTAGTCCCCCACCAGCCATAATGACAAAGCACATTAAGATAGGAGTTAGTATAAACACTTTTGACACAGGGAGCCAGGAAAAGGAATTCTCTACACTTCCTTAGCTCTTTAGCTTTATATTAGCACTAGATAAAAACATGAATGTTTCTACCCCAGAAGCCTTTTGAGTCATGCTTTGTATTTCACTTATCTGGGTTTTCTTCTGGTTGGCAGTAGGAGCTCTTGGAATGCTGGGCAGAGGAAGTGGCATGGAGAGGCACTGGTGGAGGCGGTGTATACTGGTGCTTGGAGACAAAGTTATCCATAAGGCGCTGCCTAGTTGCACTGACTTCCTCCTCAAAGGAGTTTATTATCCTTCTGCCAGTTTTGCACTTAAAGCAAAGCAAAAAGATTGAGGCTTTCAATGGAGCAATTAAGCTGTTCAACTGCATTCAAAATTTAGATCCTCAAACCCCCACTGATCTGGTTCTAGCTTAGCAGTCTACTTCTGGCTGTGGTCAGCAGTACTGCTGCTCAAATGGTGCAGAGCAGTGTGGCAGGTAGCTCATATATATACCTCTGATTCAGAAACTCCCCCAGCAGCACTGCCAGTGGCTCTGACCCCTTTTGGGTATGGGTAGTGTGCTTGTTACTATAAACTGTGAGCATGCTGTTTAGATATGTTTCATATCACTTCAGCGAGGGAGACCTCAGACCTGCAGTAATTAGTCAGATTTTGGCTTTCTGCATCTGTTGATCATCCCTCCAAAGAATGGAGGCCATTATAGAGCTTCTTGGATTGACTGATTGATTATTGTACCAAAGACATTTTGTGTGCTGTAATGAGTTTGTTGGAAAAATATTGCTAAAAGTAAACAAGTTTTCATGTAAGAGCGAGACCATAGACTGCTCTGAGAACTGTTTAATTGCAGATTTCTTAGCCAGTTGTGCACATAAGGCATTAATTTAGAATAATTCATGTTATAGCCTTAGCATAATCATTTCTGGCTCATGTGTGGAAATCTCAGAGATGGAGGTCCTTCTTTACACTCTAACTTTGAATCTTAATATAAGCTTATCTGGTTAACACTTACAAGGAAGGTTCTCAGCCGTGTCATCTCCAGCATGTAGAACTCCTCCATTGTCAAGTCATCAAAGTGTTTAGTAATGGATAAAAAGCCACAGTCATGATGTTTGGTGTGTTGCTCCCTGCAACAAACCCAGAGTAAGAAAAGACACTCAGACTAAGAGTTACATTTTAAGAGATGAAGAAATTTAAACAGATCTCTTCAGTACTACTTCTGTCTACCAGCAGAAAAAAACCCACCATACAGGAAATGTATGAAATAGATGTAGCAGGTCTCAGACAAGAGCAAGCTGTTCGAGTTACTGAGTAAGGTAAACTTTGAGTAGACTTCAGTTGTGTGAACTGTTATAGAGAAATTGTTAATGTGGCAATAAGTAAGAGGATGTTGTCAGAGAAGTTTGGAGGAGTACTTCAACAACATTACAACATCTGTGCTTACCATGGGTCATCATTTGGTTCCCAGCCCTCCAGTTCCATCAAGCAAAAGAAACATTTTGCCACATCTGGCTTATCTGCATCTGGACAGTGGACAAAGCCTGCCTTTGCCATCTGCAGGTGACAGTGTAGAAGTTTAGAGTCTCATCCAACAAGTTCACAACAATAAACTGTTTCTGAGAGCTCGCACATGTCTCCCTACACCATCCCTCAGCACAGACCAGGTAGAGAAATAAATTGTGAGAACTGCAAGTAGGTAAATCACAGAATTAACCAGGTTGGAAAAGACCTTCGAGATCATCAAGTCCAACCTATTACCCGAATCTTGCCTCTTCTTTCCACACCTGAAACACTACATCTTTATTCATAAGCAAATGTCTGAATAAAATAAGGATGACTCAAGCTCAAGTAGCTGGGAGGGAGAAGAGCAAGTTAGCCACCCAAACAGAACTGACATAAGAATACATAAATAATACCTCAGGTAAAAGCTATTTGCTTAAAGATGGTAATATTTTTACTCATTTATTACCAGGGCTATCAAGAAATACTTTGGAGAAAGTTTTTTTCGGTCTTCTACAAAAGCATCAAATTTACACCAGAAACATTCCTTTGTTGTTTTGACAGCTGACCATAGATTTAATCTTTCAGTTTAAGTATGGTGCTCTCTCTGGGGAGGACTAGTAATATGTAGGCTTGGTGTTTCCCAGGACTTCATCTTCCCAGTTGGGGGAGGCAGCAGCAGAAGGAAGCACAACCTGTTACAACAACGGTGCTGGCCCAGCCAAAGCCATAGGCCCAGCTGAACGAGTAGGCTGCAAGTAGTGAGCAGAGTTCTGCGTATCTGTGGGATACACAAGTTCCTGGAGTAGCTTTGTTCTACCAGATAACATTTAGCAGAGGCCTTTCAGGTGCCGTGTGCAAGACCTGCCATAGGCAGGGTTGTAAAGAATATTATTCTTCAGAAAGAAAACTAGCATAAGACCATGGCCATTTACATTATCAATGATGTAAAGAAAATGCTACAGCTTCAACTTCCACGTTTGCCAGTCACTACAGAATCACATCTGTGCAGAACACTAAAAAGTAGGTGAGTTTGTTGCAGTTATCAAACATGACACTTCTCAGATAACTCTTGTTCTATAACTGATCCGGATCCAGCCCAGAAATTTCCTACATGTGCCAAAGTCAGGTGGGGTTTTTTAATGTTCAAGTCAAACCCAGCACAGGCATAAATGCTAAGCTTTCTAAAGTTTAAATATTCTCAGCTTCTGAATTCCAAGTAGTGATCATTTTACTCCTTCCTGCTGAATGTGGACTTGTTTCTTCTCATATAGGCTTCATTTTTAAGAACGAAAATTTGCAGTCAGACTACATAACATAAAACCCAACCACTTTTAGATAACAGAAAAGAAAAGAAGAAAACTAACTATATTTAATCATGTAGCTAGACTAGAGAACTGAATCTTCAGAAACCAGTCTCCTACTACAGGATTTCTGATCAGACTGAAGTTGAAGTATTCAACTTTTCATCTTCCTCAGGCTTAGTGAAAGCTCACAGCTTTATATTCACTTCTCGAATATACTTAAGCTGGGGCACAGTATACAAACAATAAGGCATAGTCAAAAATCTTCATTTTCAGACTTACATTCTCAGGAGTGCACTTGCAGTTCTCTGTGAAAGGCCATTTGGTGAAGGTTTTCAAACGGTTCTCATACTCATACATCTCCTTAAAATCACTCAGGAGCTTGGAAGCCAAGCTAAGCTCCTTCAAGAGCCTCTCCATCTGTAAAGCCTGCAGTCACTATAGCCCAGAGCCTACCTCTGGCTCTCACCTTTAAAGCGTTACAGTAATTGGTGACACCTGGCACCTGTAAAGCAGGGCAAGGTCTACAGTCAGTTGAAACACAGATAAGTTTATGAGCAGGAACAGCAGAAGAAATGAAGCTGCTAATGCTTTTAATCCTGTGGCACACTATGTACTTATTAACTGAGAGCATCTATGTTAATTCTGCATGGAAATCACACATTTTGTAATTGGAATGTCAAAAATGCAAGCTAAAAAGTCTAGTTACCAACACAGCAATTTAATGTATGCAATTTAAAAACAAAACGAAAAACTTGATTTGGCCTAAAGTGGTTTAATTAACATGGCTGCTGAAAACCTTGAGTGCATCTTAAACATGGTGTTCAGGGACAAAATCTTAGTAGTGTGTTTATGAATACTGTTGCATTTCTTTACAAGGGGGATTCTTACTATAAGCTCTTCAAGACTATGTCAAGAGATAGAAGGAATGGTGATGTTTTCAGAAAAATGGTATCTGTAAGGGTTTACAGAATCCTGATTATGCTAGGGCAAGAATCCCAGGCCAGCTGTTGGCTGCAGGCCATTAGCACTTTGGAGTCAGCTAGAGCAGCTGATCTGAGTTGGCTACAGGTGTATCTCATACCAGAAAAATCATCCTCAGTATAAAGGGGGAAGTTAGCTTAGGGGAGGGATCTTTATGCTTGGGCTTCTGCGCTTGCTTGGCTGCTTCTTCTCAGGACTGCCTTCTTGTTGTGACCACCATACCTGGGCTGAGTATAGCTTTTCGAAGTTTGTATTGGTGTTAGTTGGGCTGTTTCACTGATTGTTTTCATTTCAGCCTTTGGGTCGTCTCTCCCTCCTTTGACCCACTTCCTCTGCTGAGGAGAGGTCATCAGGTGATAGAGCAACTGCTGTCACTTAGTTGTAGCAAGCATCAAGGCACTTGCTCAGTGTGTCTTGTTTTGGTACAGAGCCCAGGTAACATCAGTTGCATTAAGCAGCAGTGTGTGCAGGAGTGCTCTACACAGCAGTTTTCCAAGTCAAGATCTGAATGCCTTTGGAAGGTGTTGCAGTGTGAGGCTGGAAAACTTAAATCCTTTCCAGGATATAGAGAGAGCAAGTGCAGGAAAAGATCCAACTTCCTCTATCAGCAGAGGAGTCTTTCCAGATGTGACAGAAATCAGAGTAAGCCTTATTTCCATAGGAGTCCAAATTCTGTCTCTCTTAGAACATCTTTTTTTGCCCAGATTTACACATGCTAAATCCTTGATTCCTCTGGGACTGTAGTTTTATCTGGTTTTATCTGTAACAATACTGCCCTTGAAACTGATATTAAAATGGTTGATCTGTGTTAATGTTTACACAAAACCAGGACACAATTCTATTCTTCCTTTTTTTCAGATAGTACCAATGGTGCAGGAATTTATCGTTCACAACCTGGGAAGTCCATTCATTGAGCCACCTCCGTTTGACTTGTCAAAAACCTTTGCTGATAGCCACTGCTGTGCACCACTGATCTTTGTGCTTTCTCCTGGGGCTGACCCCATGGCAGCCCTTCTAAAGTTTGCTGATGATCAGGTATTTTAATATCAACACAGCTGACATTTGTGTGTATGCCTGTTTGTGTGGAGTGAGAAATTTTGTTGAAGTCAAAGCTGCAATGCCTAAGTAAGCTCAAAAACCTGCCCAGAACTATGTTAAAATTCATCTACTGATTCTCTTCAACATAAATCGCTAACTAAAGTAAGGTGACTGGAAAAATTAATAATTACTGTTTATTTAAAAAAAAAAAATTTTTTTTTTATAATGTTTTATAATGTTGTGATGTCATTATTTAATTGTGTAATAAATATCCAGGGAGGTGGTGGAGGCCCCATCACTGGAGGTTTCTAAGGCCAGGCATCATTTAAAAATATTTTAACAATGGCAAACACTTTTGTCAGGTCATAGTAGTTTTGATATATCTCTTACCTCCTCTGAGCAATGAGGACTCAAAAGCAAGAGCATGGAAGATGTATAGAGAGCAAAAAGTTCAGATCAGCAAAGAAGAATGGATATAACTCATTGTTCCTTACATTCCATGCCTTTTAATCTGTGCTCAAAACATTCATAGAATCACAGAATGTCAGGGGCTGGAAGGGACCTCAAAAGATCATTCAGTGCAACCTCCCTGCCAGAGCAGGATCACCTCTACCAGGTCACACAGGAACACATCCAGGTGGCTTTTGAATATCTCCAGAGAGGGAGACTCCACAGCTCCCCTGGGCAGCCTGTTCCAGTGTTCTGTCACCCTCACTGAAAAAATTCCTCCTTATGTTTACATGAAACTTCCTATGCCTCAGCTTCCACCCACTGCCCCTTGTCCTGTCATCAGGTATCACTAAGCAGAGCCTGGCACCATCCTCCTAGCACTCACCTTTGCATATTTATAAACATTGATGAGGTCAGAGGTCACCTCTCACCAACAAGGTATGGGACTGTTCAGTCTGGAGAAGAGAAGGCTCTGAGGAGATCTTATTGTGGCCTTCCAGTACCTGAATGGGGCTTATAGGAAAGCTGGTGAGGGACTTTTTAGGATGTCAGGTAGTGATAGGACTACAGGGAATGGAGCAAAACTAGAAGTCGAGTAGATTCAGATTGGATGTTAGGAAGAAGTTCTTCGCCATGAGGATGGTGAGACGCTAGAACAGGTTGCTCAAGGAGGTGGTGGAAGCCCTATGCACAGATGTCTTTAAGGCCAGGCTCGATGGGGCTCTGAGCAGCCTGATCTAGTGTGAGATGTCCTTGCCCATGGCAGGGAGTTTGGAACTAGATGATCCTTGAGGTCCCTTCCAGCCCGGACAATTCTGTGAAAGTGGAACAGAGCCATAATATTTTAAACATCTGTTGTAAGGAATCTTTTAACCTCCCATCAGCCTAAGTTAGCTCCCATGTAGAAGAATGCTGTTGCAATACCAAACAGTTGCTGTTTCCTAATAAGAACCTGACTCTGATTTTCAGAATTTGTGCTGCTGAGCCCAGACATATTTCAGGTTTCTGACACGAAGCTTGCAAATGCCTCCTGCAGTTGACAGTTGGTTCCCCACAAGCTGGAACCACATCCTCTTTGCAGGAAGATTTTTAAACTGTCATAATTTTCCAGTTGGGGATTAAATGGATGCGTAGTTGGAGCTTTTCAGTGGACAGTAGAGAAAGAGGTTTTAGTCAGCTGAAAAGACTGAAACAAATGTTTTAAGTTGTGTTTTAAAATACACTTCACACCTGTGCACATGCATGCACTCTCACACTGGTGGATTTGGTGTATTGACACAGTGTTCTTGCTTGCAATCGGCCTTCTCTGCACAGGGATATGGCAATGCAAAGCTTAGTTCTCTGTCACTTGGTCAAGGCCAAGGCCCCATAGCCATGAAGATGATAGAGGAGGCAGTGAAGGATGGGACATGGATCGTTCTGCAAAACTGCCACCTAGCCAGTTCATGGATGCCAACACTGGAAAGAGTATGTGAGGTAAAAATAAATTTCTTCTTTAAGTGCTTTGGAAGGCATGTCTGAGCTAGTCAGGTGCCTGAAAAGCCAGCTTAGCTCACATCAGGACAATTCCATTCTAGAAGGGTGGTCAGCACATACTGATCCTGTCTCTTTCCCTCTGCCTACTGGAATAGAAGGTGGGTTTGGCTCTCATCTTGGATGATAAATCCCATCTGATGCAACAGTCTCTGCAGGCCAAGAGCTTTCATCTTGTTTGTTGCTGCAGAAAAGCAGCATGTTAAGGGATTTTGCTCTTGAAGGAAGAATCTCTTCCAAAAAGGTCCTAGTATATATTCCTCTTTTCTCCCTTTCCATACATCAGAAGTGATTTTTGTTATTACTACTAAAGCCCTCTCAGAACAGCTGTGTGACAGTGAGGGCAGGAAATGGGCTAGAGGATTAATTCATTACTCTTGTGGTGTAGAGCCTATGCTTGGTTTTGTCCATGGATTGCACAAGCAAGCACAGAGAGGGCAAATTTTAGCTCGCAATCCTGAAGTTGTGACTCAAAATTCCTCAGCTGTGGAAGGGAAACTTGACTCCTTGCTGGGACTTTGACTATACTAATACTTAAGTATTGAAATTAAATCCTGCCCTGGTGTCTTCTCCTACTTAAATCAGTTGCTTTAATAACAATACTTGAGGTGTAGATCAGCCCGTGGCTTCCAATTGCCTGTTTTTTTTGTGTTGATTGTAGGAGCTGAACCCTGAAACTACACATCCTGACTTCCGCATGTGGCTCACCAGTTACCCCTCTGCCACCTTCCCAGTGTCTGTGCTTCAGAATGGCCTGAAGATGACCAATGAGGCACCAAAAGGTTTACGAGCCAACATCCTTCGTTCTTATCTGATGGATCCAATAGCTGATCCTGAGTTTTTTGACAGCTGCACAAAACCTGTGAGTAATGTTGTAACTCCATAAGTCATTTAAAGCATTCCCAGATGAATATGTGTGTGCACTCTGGAGGAGGAAAAGGTCCTCCCAAACTGAACAGTTTTCTTCCATGGCAATGAAACTGGCTTTTTTTGAGTGCTTGTCTTCAACTGAGATTTTTGGGGTGTGGTGTTAATACACAGCTGTCTAGTCTGAAAGAGTAAGCCTGGTGGAAAATCTTAACCACTCTCCATAGCTCACTGTTACAAGGATAATTTACAATATTTTCCTATAATTAATGTAGCTCTTCTAAATGAATGCAAATGGTCTCAACTGCAAAACTACTGAAGTGAAGCTTTTCTTTAAAGGCCCGAAATACGTGTTGATAAGGAGAGACGTGAAAGCAGCAGCACTGTGTGAACACTGTTTATAATGCAGTGGTACAGAGTATGCTTGCAGGTACCATGGTCTCACATACATAGTTGTATGTTGTATTAGAGACATATGGATACATAGCTTTAAAAATGGAATGGCTCTGACGGCTCATCCTAGCGTAAGAGAATGTTTAGACCCGATGCTTGTGGCAGTTTGACTTTCTGCTGAAGGCTTTTGTATGTGAAGCAGCAGATCCGTCTGACTCACGAGCAGTGTGCTAGCAGAGCAGGAGGTGCTCGAGTGCTTCAGGCAGCACTGCTGTACAGGACATGAAGGAAAACCAACCCAGTTCAGTAGCCATGAACGATTAATGGTGGTGTGCTTGGGTTAAAGGCCGAGTTCAAGACATTGCTGTATGGCCTCTGCTTCTTCCATGGACTGGTGCAAGAGAGGCGAAATTTTGGGCCACTGGGCTGGAACATCCCCTATGAGTTCAATGAGACCGACCTGCGCATCAGTGTGCAGCAGCTGCGCATCTTCCTCGACCAGTATCAGGTATGGCGACTGCAGCACGGGCACCAGGCCTTGCTGCACCCTGGGGCAGTGAATCAGACACAGGGCTGCTCGCAGCAGTGCACCCAGTCACTGCCAGATTGGTGTCTGGCCCCTACAGTTGCCTTGTTTGTGATCCTGTCTGTAGGCAGGAGGTGTGGGTCCAGCTGCTGGCCAAGTTACTGCAAACTGTAAAATACCACACTAAAGCTCCTAGTTAATTGCCAGCTGTGATTTACTCAGGGATCCTGGATTGTTGCAGATTAGCAGCAACTGTGAGCTATTTGTGTAAATGTGGCAGGTGAGGTTTTCTTCCCTGTTTGCAGAGTTAGGCACTGGTTCAGAGGAGCCTCTCTGGAATTTGCTAGTAATTTATGACACTTCTTTATGCTCTGCTAAAGCCAGCTACTGTTAGAGCTTTGGCTGTGGGCAGAAGGGGTTGAGGTGGTAATTTCAAGCCACTCAGCCTGGAGAGGGTTTGGTTATCAGTGTAAGGTAAAATGTGATTCAGCATGAGAGAACAGCAGTGTTAAAGTGTTTCTCTTCCTGTGGGAGAGGGAAGGAAGGATGTCCCCCTGTTATCTGACCAAATGCAGTGCCTAGCAGGGAGGCAAGCATTTTCTTCCCTGAAACAAAATAACTCGTAAAGAGATTTGTTGGTCCTTTTTCAAACTGGCTTGCTTTATCCAGTTCTCAGCAGGTTTTTGCCCTGATGTCCTGTAAAGAATTTCTCATCACTCATACCTTCTTCCTTTTATACACCTAAGAGGACTCCAGCTTCTCATCATCTCAATATTTAAGCATGTTTGATTTTTCTAAAAGCAAATAAATATAATTTGAGCACAATACTGCCCCTATGACATTTATATTTTAACCAGACAGATAGGGAGAATTTGGGAGTGTTTTCTGTACTTTTCCTTTGCCCAGAGAAGTGATGGGCTGTGGTCACATCATTGTCTTGCTTTGTCCAGGAGGTGCCATATGAAGCTCTTCGCTATATGACTGGAGAATGTAACTATGGCGGCAGAGTCACTGATGACTGGGACCGGCGGACACTCCGCAGTCTGCTGAACATGTTCTTCTCCCCAGAGATCATCACAAATGCAGATTATAGATTTGACCCAAGTGGCCTTTATTTTGCACCCCCCGAAGGAGATGTAAGTACTGCACAACAGGAGGTAGCAACACCTTATTTTTTCAGGAGGTAGTTCTGTTTTTACGCTGGTCCATATCTCAGTGCTTACTGCTATCACTGCTGTTGTGGCTTCATCTCTCATTCCAGTGACCTCCAAGAAATGGAAATTGTGTAAACAAACAAAGACAAACAGTAACCAAACTCAAACAACCCACCCAAATTACTGTGGACCAAACTAACTTTGCTTTGTGTGACTTTATTCTCTAAGTATGTCAGTGAAGTTAAAAGTTACTGCTTAAAAGTTAAAACCAGTATGAAATAGACATAAAGCAGTTGGTCCTATCTGCTGGAGGCAGAAGGGACATGGTGATGTATAACTGTGGTAGACGGACAATACCCTTTCGCCCCCTGGCAAGCAGTGGGCTCAGAGAGGGGTTGCAGCTCCTTGTGCTAGGTATCTCATTGTGTTAAAGAACTTCTAACACAGCTGCCAAGAGATCTGGCAGAAAACCTAAGCAAAGCCAATCCTGATTCCAGGGTAACATGGACCAAAGGAATTTGATGCAGTCAGCCCCTCTAACTGATTTTCTGTCTTGGATTACACACTGTGTTTGTGTGCTGGTTTGAGGCTAATTGGAATATTTAATACAAAAAAAAAGAAAACAATGGTGATGTCTACTTCACTCATAGCCTTGCTGAGATGTAGAAAAACAAGGACACGAATATAGATAAGAGAGAGTCTCTTGCTCTATCTGAGAGCTGANTTGTGCTAAACTGTAAATACAGCTTCAGTGCTTAACTTCCATCTGGCTGAGTCTAGTCTGGGTGATTTTTCCCTAGAGTGGGGGGGCAGGTAACTCCCAAACCATCACAGTTTGTTACACTGGCAAAGTCTGTAGTGGCTTTGGGACAGAGCTTGCAGCCTGTCAGGGGCTGTTTGAGGGCTTCCTTTAGAATCTTTTCGTTCTTTTCCAGTACCAAAGCTACATTGAATACACAAAGACACTGCCCCTGAACCCTTCCCCAGAGGTCTTTGGAATGAATGCAAATGCTGATATTACCAAAGATCAGTCAGAAACACAGCTGTTATTTGACAACATTCTTCTTGCACAGGTATGTAAAGTGTCACACCCCATCTTACCAGGACTCCATCTGCACTGTAATAGGCTCAGATAATATTTTTGTATATACATATACACCCCCCCGGGTTACTCCTGTTCCTCACTGTCTTAGTCATATTGGGTCACAGTGGAAACAGACCTGTAGAAAAATGGATTTTCTTCTGTGTTGGAGTGCAGTAACAGGACATTCTGAAACAAATGAATTCGTCATGGAATTGTAATGGTCTTCTTAACTCTTTTTTAACAGTTTGCTTTTCCTTCATTTTAACTACTCACTCTCCCACATTCCCCCTCTCAAATCCACACGTTTGACTCTCTCTAGTCTTGGGCATCTGGTGGTGGTGCAAAATCCACCGATGAAGTTGTTCATGAAGTCACAGGTGACATCCTGAGCAAACTTCCTGCTGATTTTGACACTGAAGCAGCAATGAGAAGGTATCCGACCACTTACACTCAAAGCATGAACACTGTGCTTGTCCAAGAGATGGGACGTTTTAACAAGTTGCTGCAGACTGTCCGGAGCTCATGTGTCAACATCCAGAACGCAATAAAGGTGAGCTGAAAGGAACCGAAGGCAGACAGCTATCCATGCTTCTCCTGTCTGCCTTGGCTAGATGTTTGTACCATCTGCTGGACTGAGCATCTGTTATTTTTAATTGTTAAAGGAAGCCTGCTGGGCAAAGTATTCTGACATCTCCCTTTCCCAAATGTCTTGTAGGGCCTAGTGGTGATGTCTGCTGAACTGGAGGAAGTGGTGAACAGCATTCTGAAGGGCAAAATTCCAGCACTGTGGATGACAAAGTCTTACCCAAGCCTCAAGCCTCTGGGAGGCTATGTGACGGACTTCCTTAAGAGACTGAAGTTCTTACAGGTGAGCACACATCTATTACTTTGGTCTGTTGTTGTCAGGAACCATCTTTACAAGTGAACACATGAATTTACTCCACTGACAAGTGACACTGAGTTCATTTGTGCAGCTCTTTGGTTTAGCCAGTGGCTCACCACAGTACTGCTGCAGCTCATTTCGCCACATACCCTGCACTTTACAGAGCTGTGGGACATCAGCAATACTGTGGGACAGAATTGGCCTCATAAGCTGCACCTTAAAATCTGGTGATAGTAATGAAGTTAAAACAGAACTCAGGACAAGACTCCTGTGTTGCTTTTCCAGTGAGCAGACTTAACATGAGATTGTGTTGAAACATTGTACAAATTTAAGTACCAAGCCTTCACTAGAGTGCTGGAAAAGAAAGCCAGAAGAGTTAGGGAGAACCTGGGTTTCCTTCACCTGCCAAAGTGCAGATTCCCCAACCTGACATTTTAAAATAAGCACAAGCTAGCGCCTCAGCATCTTTATGTGGCTTGGTAATCTTGCAGCAGGTTCCTTACCCCATACCTGTTTGTCTGGGTGTTAGTAAACAGAACTTAGTGCCATTTTAAACAGAGAACAGCCAACCCAAGTCTCCCTGCTTTCAGAAAAGATAATCATGGATTCAGAGAGAGAGAAAATAGTTCTGCTTTCATTCTAGGAGTTATCTGCTTTCCTGCATACAAAAACAAAAGCAGTTTTGTCTTTTGTCTCTCGGTGCTGTAGCAGTGGTATGAAAATGGAACTCCACCAGTCTTCTGGATTTCAGGATTCTTCTTCACTCAGGCATTCCTAACAGGTGTGCAGCAGAATTATGCTAGGAAATATACCATTCCAATAGACCTACTAGAGTTTGACTACCAAGTGCTAGAAGATAAGGAATATGAAACAGCCCCTGAGGATGGTAAGTAAATGCATGACCCATATGGGCCTTTGCTGATGTATTCAGAAGGCAATGTTAATTTGCAGACTGTAAATAAAGCAAATAAGTTAATGGATTCAGCTGGAAAGCATGTCCAACTGCAGTGCTCCCTGGAGATGCACAAAAACTGAAGACATGACGCATGAGTGTGGATGAGTGCATGTGGGAAAGGTACAGATGAACTCATAGAGGAGGCAGAAATGAATGGGGACAGGAGTAGCAGGAAAGAACACAAGCAGGAAAGGAGTGAGGGAGCATGAACACGCATGTAGGCAAAGGGGCGCGAATGCAAAGAACATGAAAGAGTGCGTATGCAAAGGCAGGATAGAGTGCGAAATTGCGCATGTGCAAAGCTGCGAAAGAATGCAAAAGTGCACGTACGCAAAGGCACGGAAAGAGCATGTACGCAAAGGTGTGATTAGAACGCGAAAGTGTGAGGATGCGAAGGCACAAAGGTGTGAAAGAACATGAAAGTGCACGTACGCAAGGGCACGAAAGAGCGTGTACACAAAGGTACGAGAGTGCTAAAGTGGGCGTACATAAATCTGTGAAAGAATGCAAAAGTGCACATACGCAAAGGTGCGATTAGAATGTGAAAGTGGGAGCGTGCAAAGGTGTGAGAACATGAAAGTGCGCATATGCAAAGGCATGAAAGAGTGTGAAAGTGCATGTACGCAAAAGTGCAAAAGAATGTGAAAGTTTGTGTACGCAAAGGTGCCATTACAGCGTGAAAGTGCGTGTATGCAAAGGGGCGAAAGTAGGCATACGCAAAGGTGTGAAAGAACACGAAAGTGCATGTATGCAAAGGCACGAAAGAGTGTAAAGGTGCAAAAGAATGCAAAAGCGGGCGTACGCAAAGGTGTGATTACAGTGTGAAAGTGCAAGTATGTGAAAGAACACAAAAGCGCGCATACACAAAGGCTCAAAAGTGCACGTGCATACGCAGAGGCACAAAAGATACGTGAAGGTGTGGCAGAGCGTGAAAGTGCATGGACACAAAGCTGCAAAAGAGAGCGAAAGAGCACATACACAAGGGTGGGAAAGAGTGCGACAGCACGCATAGGAAAAGGTGCGGGTGAGCACAAAAGTGCACGAACGCAAAGATGCGAAAGTGTGCATACGCAGCGGCGCAAAAGAGCTCGAAAGTGTGCAAATGCAAAGGTGTGAAAGAACATGTACGCAAAGGCACGGAAGTGCGAAAGTGTGTGTACACAAAGGCGTGAGTGCATACTCAGAAATGTGAGTGCACACATGCAAAAAGGGGCAAGTAGAGCAGAAAGTAGGGGTAAGGGATGGGAAGGACAAAGTGGGATTGCAGAGCAGGAAGGGGAGGCAAAGAGGAGGTGCAGAGCAGGAAGGTGGGGAAGGTGGAGTGCAAAGAGGAGTGGGGGGGGGGCAAAGGGAGGGTGTGGAGCTTGAACAGGGTGGGTTGCAAAGGGGGCATGTGGAGCAAGAAGAGAGAAATGCAATGGAGAGGTGTGAATGGGAGGGAGTGGAGCAGGAAATGGGGGCAAAGCAGGGGAATTGGAGCCCTGAAGCCCTGCTGAGTTCACTTTGCTTCCTGTTTCAGTGTGCAGATAAAGTGGCAGTGACCGACAACATTCTTTACCCTAGACCTCCCCCAGCCAATTCCTGTCTTGCCTTTTCTGTTCTTGTTAGCATCTGTCTCCAGCTGCATTGCTTCCTTAGCATGGGGAAACTAAACATTCAGTGCAGAAGATGGAGATGCTACTGTAACTGTCCCTAGGAAAAGATCTTAGGGATATGATCACAATGTGCAACAGGAAACTACTCTGAGGGGGGTAAAATCTTTATTTTTTTATCACCCCACTCTCCTCGTCCAGCCTCGTGTCTGGCTGGAGCTGCTTCATCTAGACAAACATGTAAGGTGTAGGCCTGTTTTCAGGCCTCCGAAATGTGTGTTTAGGCCTCTTGGATGGCAGAGGCATGGGAGGGGAGGATTGGAGCAGCGGGGATTACAGACACTGTAACCTGAAAGAGCTTAACAGAACTGTAATCATAATGCCTTGTGATGAAGGGTAAGATGACGTTGAAGGTATCTGATCACTTGGAACACCACACACACCTAGGTCTCCCACCCTGACTTACATACCAGTGAAGGGTGTTGCAGTCCCTGCTGTGCTTGGGCTTTGTGTAATAAGTGTCTCTTCCATCTGATCCAGGGGTCTACATCCATGGACTGTTCCTGGATGGAGCATGCTGGAACAGGCAAACTAAGAAGCTAGGAGAATCCCATCCAAAAATCCTATATGATGCAGTACCTGTGGTCAGTGTCTTCCATTCGGTGATATTTTCTACTATTCTATACCAATAAATAGCATTGAATTAACTCTTAAAATCTGGTCTTTGAAGGAGATAAAAGGCTAATTCATAACAAAGAACTGAAATGTTTTGTGTTGAAATAGAAATTGGCTGAGAGGAGCTGGGAGTCCTGCTAGTAACAGCAGTGAAGGAAAGTTTTGGGAGAGGAACCAAGAAATAGGTTCCAGGGCTCTCTGGTAAAAGCAGTCAATGAAAAAAACATGGGAATGCTTTGGCCAAGCCCCTTTCCCTTGTTTGTTCTAAGGTGATAAGAACTGTTTTGTTCTTTCCTGCAGATATGGCTGAAGCCTTGCAAGAGAGACAACATTTCACAGCAACCAAGTTACCTGGCCCCAGTTTACAAGACCAGTGAGAGAAGAGGAGTCCTGTCCACCACCGGCCACTCCACCAACTTCGTGATGGCAATAACTCTGCCCTCAGACAGACCACAAGAACACTGGATCAGACGTGGTGTGGCCTTACTGTGCCAGCTTAACTCATAGATCTGTCCTAGTTGCCAAGGCAGGTGCACTTCCAGATCACCCGCAGAAACGCATGCCAGGCGCTAAATGCTAGGTAAAACCAGAATTCAATGAGTCTGTCTGCAGTGTTGCATTTGTGCCTTTCATGAGATCTGAAACAAAAAGGTGCACAATAAAACCTTATAAAAGCCAACAAAAATACCTGCTCCTTGATTTCTTTTATTTTCTGAAGGCTCCTTTTTTCAGAAGGAACATACATAAAATGAACACAACACTGCTGACAATGAACAAAACAGCATTTGATCATCTCCTGCTTTATAAAATCTTAAAAAATTATTTAGTTGTAACAAAAAGACTGATAGCTCAGCATGTATCTTATAGGACCATCATCACATTTTAAACCATAGACTCAACCATTAATGGGGAGGGGAAAGAAAGGCAAAACAAACTAACCCCAAATCACACTGCATCTAGCAACTACAGTATTTTCTAAGCATAATCACAGCAGATTGAGTGCAATGTGATCGACATAAAAATTTATATGGAATGTCACACAGTGACAGCATCGTAATATACAAGTAACATTGATGCCCTCCAACAAGTACGAGTTAACCAAGACTCTGGGGTCAAGCAGGATGGAATGTTGAAGCCAAGTAGAAATGTAGTGGAGTTCAGATTGTCTGTAATATGACTCAGAAGCATCCATTAGCATCATTTTGAATTAAATACTGGTGAAGCAAACAGAGAAGTCACAGCTGGTACACTGCCCTTCACAACCTTTAATAAATACTAGAGAATAAAAGGAAAGAAACAACCCCTACTTAATGAAGAAGACAGCACCTACCTTCAAGGACCGTGTTTTTCCCTTGCCTGAAGTTGGTCTTGGAAGGAAGTTAACTGTTGTCCTACAGGCAGTGTATTAAGCTATTACAACTAATACAAAAGTAAATATACTACCTGAAATACAGAAATCTTCATTTGAAAAGAACAGAAATAACGTTTAAAAACTGACTGGACAAATTATCAGTTCAACCACACAGTGACCCCCTTATACTGGACAGAAGTAACAGAAAAGGAAAATTAAGGGTCAGTTTAATACATAAGAAACAAGAGGGGTTTAAACTTGGATCCTAAGAAGGTATCCAGTGGGTTAATTCTCTTTGAAAATGGTACCGTGACCCAAGATGGGCACAATGACAAAACATCACCCAGGATCTTTCTTTACACTGCAGAAATTCAGTAATCTGAAGCTAACAACAGTGATGCTAGCTAATTAGGGTCTGACAGTAAACATGTTTAAAGAAGAAAAGAAAAACCTGAGTTCGGGACATCACATGGTTGCATGCCTGAACTCTGGGCCTCTGGCTTCTTCACTGAAGAAGTTGTGCCCGGCTCTGAACTGGACCCTTAATACTGTTTCTTGATACTGCATTGGGAAGAAATACTGGCAAGAACCAACAGGTATCTTTAAAATACACAAGCTGCTCTCAGTGGAAAATAAACTGACCCACAAAGGCCAGGAGAATGATAAACTTGAAATGGAATGAAGATACCAACCGGCTCTCATCAAAGGCATTGGGATCAGTGTTTAGCAGCTACAATGGCACCAAGCAGACCAAAACACACAGCACAGTCAAAGTACACTTTCACCTGGCACACACAGGAAGGAGACAAACTGTATGCGTTCAAGAAGGCTACCACCATGCTTAGGACTGGCACTACAGAATGCACTTGCACTCCTCACAGACTCACAGGTTTTCAAGAAGATGGGTACAAGAAGAACTAACTCCTGTCTGGCAATATATATATCAGCACTAGGACAGCTGATCCCAGCAAGTTAAGGCCCAAATGTCAGTCTATCTTTTACACATACCATGGATCTATCACAGCTGCTTTTTAATAATCTATTTTAAATACCAAAATGTAAAAAAATATCATAGAAATGAACTCCTTTAATGGTGGAAGCAGATATCTGCTTCCATACTCTCTGCTGCCAGAAACAGCTGGTGCTACAATGCCTGATTCTTGAGGCACTGTAGAAGCAGATGTTGATCTGCTAGTACAGCACTGTCAGTAACCCATGAGTACTACACATACAGAGCTAACTCAATTTCAGTGCCCGGTATTTGTAACTAGCATCCTGCTCTTTGGACTGTTTGAACGTGGAGAGAAGAAAACCACCTGAAGTTAAGTGTTTAGAAAAACTGGAGATATTCCCATGTGGATTCTGTGTTCCAAGAGTTTGCAGAAATTCACAGCCATAATTCTTCAGTAGTTTATGCTGCAAGTGGCACACAAATACATGTTTAGTCTCTGTAGGAACCAGAAATATCTCAGTAACTCCAATGTTAATTCTACTGCATGTTCCATTTTCCTACGACTACCAAGGAACAAACACCAGTCATGGTCAGACTGCTCCTTGACAGAACCTGGCAATCTGCAGCACAGGCTGCAGCCACTTGCCCTCTTACGTGAGGGCTTACAACTGTGGGGTGCAGTTTTAATGCAGACTCAGACAGCTTACACAGTGTGCAGGTTCTGGGGTTCTGTTTAAAAATGTAAGCCAGCACAGTGAGTTCCAGATTCAATACTTCCAGTTGTCACCACACAGAAGGATCTGCCCAGAGTGCATATACACACACAGAGCTATGTATGTGTGCATGTCTGTATATATGTATATATCTCCATACATAATCAAGACTTAGGTGGCACTAAAAGCTGACTCAAGTTCCTTTGCAGAGGAATCTGAATTTCAGCTGTAACCATCTCTGGGTTCTGTTCCAATGTCCTAACGAAGTGGTATTTTCCCAGCTGAGGAGATCATTCACTGCACTTTCTCTAGCAAGGAATGCTTCCTCTGTGGGACACTGAACTTGGCATTTACTTCTCTCAGTATTTCTCCTGTCGTTCACTGGAGTTTAAAAACGATCTAAGTAATGGGGTCTGGAAATAAAGCAGAAGGTAACCTACACAGAAGTGAATCTCCTGTGCATGTGTAAGTAGTGCAAGCTGCTGCTTCTCCTCTGAGCAGTGTGCATACAGTGACACAGTGCAGACTCAAAGCCATACAGTAACAGTATTGTAACCACAGTGATTACCAGAATTAGGTCAAAACTGGATGTCAAGCACAATTTTATCTTCGTAGAGGGCAATCAGCAGCATGATGGCAAATCCAAGAAGAAGGCCAAGGTTCTGAAGAATGAACTGCCCCACAGGACAGTAGCCATGCTCTTCATTATCTCCATCACCATGAAGCATTTCTGGAAGCTAAAAGGAAAAATAATTGAGGAAAGTTATTTCACCTCTATTCCATTTGTACACTGACATGTTCAGAGGATAAATACACGGAGATACAGATTAAACTTTACCGAACCATGACATTGGATAAAAACACAATCCCATCATGTATTTACAAAACAACTAAAAATGCCTTGCCTTTGCACTTAAAGTGCAAGTACTGGATCACTTATCTACTTGAAGTTCCTCAAGATAAGGACCAGTGCACCATTCTTCAAGCTCTCCTCCTTTGAGATCTTTTACTCAATTCAAATTAAATCATGCTCAGATAAACTTAATCAAAACCTCTCAGTATTTGTACAGGAACTGCATTGCTATAAATGCACCCTGATTAACTCAGCCAGTCATTTGTTATGTTACATGCTTACACACATCACTCACATGTCCCTTTTCAATAAGGAAATAAGAGCTACAAGTAATTCAAGAGACATTCTAACAGCTCTGGATGTTCCTTATATTCCTCACTCTTGAATAAAAGTCCAGTAGTACTGACAAAAGCAACAAATGATCAGTAAGTGGACTTGGAAGATAAAAAAAAAAATATACCAAGTGCTTTACAAAGCCACCCATAGAGAAAAGAAAGAAAATGTTCCACAAAGAAATTAATTCCGAAAGCATGAGGTAAGTAAGAGACCTCCATCAAGACACACAGTACATAGGAAAACATAACACAGAACAAAATGGAAGCTTCAGGCAGGTTACAGCACGGTCTCTATTTACTGCTCTTTGTTAAATAGGCTACAAGAGCAGTTTTGGTTCTTTCTTGTTCAAATTTAATAAAAAAATGCAAGTATGGTCTTACATTACCATCTTACAAAAGACCTTTACAGCTGGCAGTTGATTTGACCTGCTGGGTATTTAAGTATCAGAATTATACTGGTGTGGAAAATGGGTAGCAGCAGACCAGCCAGTATCCCAGCCAGCACTGCAGAGTACACTACAAATTACTTAAGTCATTAAGAATAAATGAAGTCATCACTGACTTGACACTACTGCAGACTGCGGTGCATAGTGGCAAGAAGGATTTGTTGCAGAACTATCTTCTTTTTAATAACTCAGAGCTGTATTCAGTAAGGAATACAAAACCCAAAGAGAAAATTGTGTGAGAATTGCTGCTGCCAGTTTGCACCTTCATGTGTTTTGAATGTAAGATCTGCACATCTTCTAGTTTCATAATCACAAAGACACAATAGCGCTGTCACAAAGCTAAAGGAGCTCTTAAGAGTTATCAAGAATATTCTGGCATCTCTTTCAAAACCTAGGAAGAGCACAGTGCTCTGTCTCTGTAACTTCCAAAGCTTCTGGTCATGGACATGAAAGGCCCCCAGAAGCTGTAAAACTTCACCACATATCAGTACCCGCAACCTTTAGAGGAGTGGTAGAAGAGAAACAGCCACTTACTGTCTACAGCTATGATATGTGTTTTAATAAGCAAAGTTCTGTGTTAGGTACCATTCCAAGTTCTATGCATAGAAGGCAAAAATGGCACAGAACCACAACAGCCTTACCATATCCACTAGTGCCACGTAGAGGAACATGCCTGCGGTAACTGCAAAGATCCAGAGGGTGATGTTGTTGGCGTACTGCCCCACAGCCGTGCCTATCAGCATGCCCACATAGGCCATCATGGCAGACAGGAGGTTGTATACTATAGCTTGCTTCACTGTCATACCAGCTTTAAGAAGCACAGCGAAGTCACCTAAAGTGGAGGCAGAACACAAGGATTTAGCATCAGTACTTCTCAGGAGAGTAGGTACTGGCCTGTCAGTCTGACCTGTGTGACAGGCAAGGCCATAGAGCAGGTCATCCTGAGTGCCGTCACATGGTACTTGCAAGACAAGCAGGCAATCAGGCCCAGTCAGCCTGGGTTTATGAAAGACAGGTCCTGTCTGATCTCCTTCTACAACAAGAGGACCTGACTAGTGAATGAGGGAAGGGCTGTGGACGTTGTCTACCTGGACTTTACTAAAGCCTTTGACACTGTCTCCCATAGCTCTGTCCTTCAGAAACTCCTAGCATAAGGCCTGGATAAGTGCACTCTGCACTGGATAAAAATTGGCTGATGGCTGGGCCCAAAGAGTAGTGGTCTAGGTGAGTTCAGGACAGTGCTACTAAAATTGCTGATGGAGGGAGATGTTCCATAAAGATCTAAATTTCCATCTTGCCATCAGCTCTGATAGGTTTACTCCCTTCAAACAATTCTTGTGGATATGAGGAGTGGAAAATGATAAGCAGTCACGAGTGTAATTGAGATAATACTCTCATGTCAGACATGCTAGAAATTCATTGTTCCATCTGGAATCAAAGCAACTAACTTGTATAGTGAACCACCCACTTCCTCTACCAGGTTAATTCAATCACATGAAGCCTGCAAGTTATAAGCACAAGCTTATAAGCTAGTCCCAAGAAGAAATGCTTCAAATGGGGGGGGGGAGAAGGAGAAATCAATAGCACCAGCAATAGTTCTTCCAGGCTTTACCCCACACATAGCGGATTCAGTCCCACCAACATGTAAACTGTATTTCCTAAGGCCAAGCTTTAAAGAATGCTCAAAGGTGTCACAGAGGTGCTGTGAGCAGAGAGCTGCTGGTATCCCCCTGTGTTATCATCCTCATGACATACTCAGGAGCAATGCTGCTCCATTACACTCTGCAGCTCTGCTCTCTCTTGCCGCTCTGCTCTCTCTTGCAGCACCTGCACTGCATTCTGCATTCAGGAGCAGCGTCACAACGGCTCTGAGGTAAAGACTTTGTAGAGATAACGGAACTGAACACATGGAGGTCATACAATTAGTTACCTAATTCATGGGGAAGCTCATGACAAAACACTGCTATAGATGTACTAATTCCTCCTGTCAGACCGGCACTAAAAGCCGCTCCTAGGGAAGAAAAAACAAAAAGATTAATTGATACTTAAGTCAGAAAATGTCATTAACAGATCTTCCAGACCTGACACCCTTCTGCTCCAACGCACGCTCAAACACTGTTTTCTGTGCCCTGTCTGTATACAAAACGAAAATGCTGGAAGCATGTGGGATGTGTGTTACTGCTGCATGCTTTTATTACTTAAGAGAAAAATCCTGGGAGAGAACACTGCTGAGCAGCACCATACAGGCAACCAGCTAATAAACAACACTGGTTTTGTATTTTTAGCAGCTCTCAGGTGCAGTTAAGAATGCATGTGAGAACAGTCTACCCTTTTTCTTTCCAGGATGGAAATCCAAATAATATTTAGCCCATAACCTCTCCATCTCCTTTATGTTCCTTTGCAGAGCACACATCAACAGCATTAGTAAGTCAGACCTGGAAAACAGTGAGGCAGAAAACATGGGCACAAACCTCTTCCAGTCACTTCTATGTAAGCTAACTTAGTCAGCTTTAAGTTCATACGTAAAATAATTCTGAAATGAGAAAACTGTTTTACATTTCCTTGCTACATCAGAGGAAGGCACAAGAAAAGCCTGCAGTTAGCAGGCAAAATAAAATAGAAAGACACAGTCTGAAGACAAAGTAGAAATGTAACTTCCCTCTGGATTCCTCACAACTTGCTGTATTAAAAAGATGAGCATGCTTTTCTAAAATCTACACTTTCCCAGCTGCTTGAGCTTGACACAGGACTGTTTGGACTTGGAGTTTCAATACATTGTCCTTAGAAGCCACTGCCTAAATGTCTCGTCTGTTTAATGTGAAAATGAAGCAAAGTTATTTATTACAGAGTTCACTTTCTTTAGAGATTGTTTAGAGAGAGTAGAGAAACTGCAGCAGATTCCTTTAATTCCAGACCCTAGTAAGTAGCTTATCCTTCAAAATGGCATGTTTTACTGTTCTGGTAACCTGTCTCATAGTACAGTCATCATCATTTGCAAGCACTGTATAATGCCACACATTAATAGCAGCAGTAACAGAAGCAGTATTATACACAAGTACCAGCATCAGTAAGACTGAAAAGGCAAATGCTAAGACCTAACAACAGCAGCATTACACGTGCTCCGCTTATAGGGAGGTCTGTGTGCACCTAGCTTCAACTGGCAGATTGGTACTGTCACTACTGTCCATGCAGTAATGCTGGTGGGAACAGTCACAGAACATCAACAACTTCTGCTCTGAAGGAGGTTAAACAACTGCAGTAATGTCAGGAGCTAACTGGAAGCCTTACCTGTGGTCACTGCCAAGCAAAACATTACCAAAGTTACTCAAGGTAAGAAGAAACTGTTGAGAAACACCCAGTGCTTTTGCTTACCGATTGCTAAGCCATCACTAAAGTTGTGAATGCCATCTCCCATAATTACCATCCAAGCAATATTAGCTATCCCAGTATCTTTCAGGTCTTTTCCAGAATGACAGTGGCCATGGGAATGATGGGAATGTTTGTGATGCCAGTGGTGACTGTGTTTTCTAGCTATCATTTTATCTTCGCCACGGCTGTCATACTCTGAATCACGGAGATCACGCTCTTGAGCGGCATGAGAGACATCGTTGTGTGAATGGTGCATATTGTTGTCCTCTTCTACAGACAAGAAGTTTTTAGGAGGGGATTCCAGCTGGCCATCTAAATCAGTCAGTTCTGTTTCGTTGAGTCGATCTTCAGATAAAACCGAGTCATCCGCTCCTACAGTGAAGGCACAGGGGTAGGAATGTTCAGTCTCCCATTGTTTCTGAAGTACTTACACATGAATGGCACTGGCAATCTAAGCTCCAAGAAATAAAAGCAACTGAGGAAACAAGGCACTTCTGGGCAGTGACACTACTAGCTCACAACAATTCCACAAAAAGATTTCAGAGTCAAAAATAAGCAGAGAATAAGTGAAATTAGGATATCAGGCAGAGAGTATCTAAGCAGCAGACAGAGTTTTTAACAAATAGGCTCTTAAACAGCCTTTGAAAGCTGTGTAAAGAGAAATGGAATGGCCCTTTGGGTCAGCTGGCATGGCACTGCTGTTTGGAATTCCCATTCAGCAGGGGCAACTGGTTACTTACAGTACCAGTGTTTTACTGTTCAGCAGAGTGCACCTGCAGAGGAGCAGTGTTACCAAACCAGTTCCTACTCCATGGCACCAGAAGCAAAATTCCTCTGACACCTCATTAAAAGCAAGTGGAGACATTTCAAATGTATGTAGCACCATCCTCACAGCTCAAAGTCAGTGCTCCCAAGTCCCACTTCGAGTTGAGTGCAGGAGGCCACATCCTAACTCTCCCTTCTACAAGCCACTCAGGACAACAAACTTGCATTGTGTACATATAGCCTAGGGACTCCCCATCAGCAAATCCACTTAGCAGCCATGCAGGCAGCAGGAAGGTTATGAAACAAACCCCTTCCCCTTCCTCAGCCCTTCCCAATGGCATTCCTGCACGAGCATTCCAATTGTCACAAAAGACAGTACATGAAAGATGTTTGGAATATTTAATGAGGAGTATTCAGACTCCTAGTTGTATTTACTAAAATAAACTAATTTTGTTTAGCCTTCTCAGCCAAACTATAATTGGTCAGAAGCTGGAATCTTCAAAGTGAAGCAGATATCCCTGTTTTCTGAGTGTGTGTGTGTGTGCATGCTCAGTTTTGATCTGATTTTTTCTGAGGGTTGGGCTAGTCTAGCACAGCTTGGGAAAAAATACAAACAAACAAACAGCCAGAAACAAACAAACAAACTCAAAAGAACCACAGCCAATCAAAACCTGACTGCTTCAGAGGCCTGAGAACCATTTGTACACATTATAGCACATTAGGAAGTGTTCAGAGTGCTCTCAGATCCAAGGAAAGCACAAAAAAAAAAAATAAAGAAGATATAATAGGGAAAGTTTATTAAGCCTTATTAACAATGATTTGCATAATAGCAGCAAAACAATGCAAGAGGTTACATGCAACATGCCATGGGTTATGTCCCATTACCTTTCATCTCAATCAGAACATTCTGGAAATAGATGCCTACCTGCAAGGGGTTGGAGTTGCAGCCAGTCTGTGTCTGGTCTGTTGTTTAACTTGTGATCAGAAAGTTTCCTTCCAATTGGCGACTCTTCGCTCTGTTTCTTCTTGCACCATTTCTGCTTACTCTGCAACAGGGAACAGAGAACATCTGCTTTGTAAAAGAACAGCAAGGAAAATAAAAGAAATAGAAAATCCTCTTCAAAACAGACTTAAGTTACTCTTAGTACACACATAGACGCTTCAGTAACAGGATGAGGCTTGCCCTATCTACCCACAAACACATCTCTGCAGTGTTTATTGCATCTGCTGACTCTGCTCAAGCAAGTACAGAAAGGACAGCTCCTCTGTTGTGTTCAGCTTCCATTTTTATAGTCCAGCGACCTGACCTCCTTGCATATTCCATTAGAGAAAAGCTTGCTAATTTTCTCACAGATTTGCCAGAGCAGCTTAGAGGCATTAATGATTTAATCCATAAGAATCCATGCCCAATGGGAGAGCTCTTCTCTCCATCAGATCTAAGAAATACCTCCTCCAACACAGACCATCTTCTCCTGCCTGTCTAAGGCAGCAAGTCTGGCATGAAACCAGAAATACAACAGTTCCCACACATTTTTGGGAGAAGCAGTTACAGTTTCATCAAAGTAATTTTCTCCTTTAAAAGTGGAATGATGGAGGCAGAAGCCAGAAGCGTATCTATGTCAGCTATCAGAAGAACAAGGGTCTTTGGTGGCTTCAATTTCCACCCACTGTCACACTCCCCATGAAGTACTGGGCTTTGCTTTTATACCACCTAAAAATTCAATCATTTTCAGGTAAAACAGTTAAAATGTGACTGCTAATTTAGGGCAAGCAGGAGAGCTGCAGAGTTTAGCACTGAATAGCTCTGCTCTACTGGCACTGCCAGCTGCTGCACAGAGGTACGTGTCTGACAGCAGCCTGGCACACACAACCAGCTCCTCACAGCTGGCAGAGCACTTCGGGCAGCAGAGTTTACAACAGCAGACAGTTCTGGCACACACCTTTTGTTTGTTGTAATGCTTGTACATCCTTATGCAGTGTTCAATGATGAACAGAACATAAATGCCTCCCAGTGCCACGAGACCTTTCAGCACTGGATCATTTTCTTCTAGAAAGCCTTCAGCCTGTACTCCATGTCCGTGGGCATGTCGATGAGACCGCCTGTGTTCATGAACATGACCGTGGCCATGGTGATGACTGTGGTTGTGGCCTCCATGAGACTGTTGGTAGAGAAAATAACAAGACACTGTGACCTGCTGCAGTGCCGTCAGGAGACTCAAATGGCTGAGCTCAGGTGGCAAAATATGTAACCTTGCCAGATAAGTGCCATAAAACGACTTTAAAAGTTGGGCTGTGGTTTGAGTTGGTTTTTATACAAACAAATGTTACCATAGAAGTTCTTCATGAGGCTCTTCAGTACCCTAATCAATTAAAAATAGCCCTGTGGGAAGTTTTTCAGGGGTGGGCATAGTGGAGTGGGAAATGAATCTAGCTTCAGCTTTTTTCTGTCGCAACGCTGACACATACAATGAAACTAACACTCAGCAGTGTCACAAGGAACAACCATTCCTACATTCCCACAAGCAACCAAGCCTCCTGATTTTTTTCAACTATTACAGTCAATTATATTGTTTTTGTTAAGAAACACACATTTCCTTTCCTTTTATTTATTTTATTCTTCCTTCTTAACAGGAACTGTCAAACTCTGTTTCAGGATGTCCCTCACAGTCAAGTCAATCTACACTGGCGCCACCGAACATTTCTTTGTTGATACTTTTCAAACAATGCTCTGAAAATTCTCTATTCAGTTGCAGTTCAGAAAAAAATATAAGGACATGATACTTACATGTGGCAACAGATGGAGTAGTGCATCTCCACTCATTGTTCCTACAGCCAGAGCTACCAAGAAAGTTAGAAGAAATTTGAAGCACCATTGGTTAATGATGGGAATCAAGATCACACCTAGCAAGGAAAGCAGGCTAATGACGGTGATAGAGATGATACCACAAAACCAGGCTGTGGGAAGAAATGAATACAGAAAGGTTATCAGGACTGTACCTGTAAAACTTCTAAAAATGATTAATGATTTTCAACTATCTTTTAAGAAGGTGACTTTCCTTCAGCCTAAGTTGTGTGATTGTTTACTCATAAGGTGTTGAAAAATTCAGAGGCAATACTGAAGTCCATAGAAAAAACTACACAGGTATATTCGTAGAGGAGTACAAAATGGCAAAGACATCAGGACACAATCAGCTAGTAAGAGCCTACCAACTTTTTCCTGATCTAAGCTGTGGGTTTAGCTCTGTTTCCCTTAATGAAACACCAAAACCAAAAGACTGCATGTTGGAAGGAAAACATATCCACTACTTAACTTTGTGGGGCTCTGTGAGCACTGATTTAGACATAACATTTGCTTTTAACATGATTCTGATGCAAAATTTAACTGCAATCAGTATTTCTCCTCCACCATCCATTTCACCAGGACCTCTGAAATACACATTTTTATTTATGAGAAGACTCAACCTTTGAGACAGGAACTTTAAAACTAAATGCTCCAATACAAGCAGGAAGAGCTGAGTGAAACTTGCTGCCAACAAAAAAACTGAGAACTGAGAACCTCTACTGCTGTCATTAGAAGAAAAAGTGGTAATTTAGCATAATCCTGTTCAGCAGGAACATGGAAAAAGAGGAATTACACAGGAAACACATCTTACAAGCAAAGGAACGTGGTTCTTGCACTCAACACCTCACCCTAACAAATTATGTTTATTTTTTCAAGTTGTCAGCGAGGCCAAGAATTAAGACCTCTTGGGTTTTTTTTCCCCCTCTCTTTGCTGCTCTATCACTTCTTGTTTCTTCTCAACGCAGACATTTTGAAGAAGAGCAAGTAAAAGCTGTTCAATTTCAAAAATACAGTGCACAAGGTTCACAGTCCCAGTGAGAGGGATGGTTAATGCTCCTATTTTACAAGCATTAACTGTTTGGGTTTAGGTCTTTCATGACCATGATTTCCTCAGTCTTAACTTGTTCTTTTTTTAAGTTTTAGCCTAAATGCTTCAGAGTTTTCCAGGTTTGTTCCTAACTTAATTCTTAATCAAAAACATCTACACAGTGTGCCCACTCTAATGGAAGTGAACAGCTCCTGATTCAGTGTCCACATGTCAGCTGCATGACCTAACTTTCCTGGCCTCTATGAAGATCCACTCATTTTATATCCAAATATGTTGGAGCTGCTCAGTTACTTGTATCATTTAGCAGTCAAATGTCCCAAGTATTCTATTTGTACCAAAAATGCTACTTCATAAGTGTTTGCCATTAGGATTGTTGCTGCTACAGGCCTGTTCTGGTTCTACACCAAAATTTGCATCTGCTGTTTTCAATCTTGTTTTGGGATAATTCATTCTTACAAAGTCTGCAGCTGTGCTCCCACAACAGTGCAGAAAAAAGAACAATCCAATTCAAATGCAAAAGGCACAAGGACACATGCATCAGGAGAAACTGACTGAAAAAACCTTTAGAACATACACGGCATACACTGGAATACATACTGATACTGAGGAAAACAGAGCTGGTGAGAGGGCAAAGACTGCTATCAGATGAGGAAATGGAAACCAGAGGTTGGAAAATGGGAACACAAAAGTAGGTCTTCAGTAGAAGCGGGACATGCTGACCAAAATACTGACACTACGCAGCCTTGATTCATCCCCAGAGCACTTCAGCCATGTACTCTGGATTAACTGGAACAGCGTACGTGGGCTTGTCATTCAACACTCAATCATGCAAATGTCCACAAGTAGCCCAAATGAAAATCACACAGCTGTTTGGCAGGACACTGGATCTCCACTCTGGACACAGACATAGATGATCAACAGCCTTACATGGAGAAAAATGGAAAGGAGATGATGCGAACTGGCTGAAGTTTCATGTATCAGAGCATAGATTTGGCAAACATCTCCAAAGGGCTAACGTGCTCTTATGAATGATACAGTATCTAAACAGGGCACCATGATCAAAGATGAGGCATGTGAGATCTGCACATGACTATGGAAACTGTACATCTCCCAGACCTCGTCTGTCACCTTCTACCTCTGTTTAAACTCTTTAAAAATGGAAGCAAAAATGTTGCTGTCAAGTCAAAGACTTAAAAAAGGGAAGTATTATATACAAAAGCTGTGCGTGTCCCCACAGTTACATGTGTGTGCAAACACTCCTCATATAACTGGACTACTAAGGAAGACATAAGACAAAAATCAATTGAAGGATTTCAAGTGTTCAAAATACTGCAGTAATATGAAGTGAAACTAATATGCCACTCTATGGCCACTCGAGAGTTCTTAAGGTAGAAAAGATCTCGGTGGACAACACTCCTAGGAACACAGCATAAAGGATGGTCAAGGAGGTACAGTTACTATGCCCTGAATTAGACAATATTTTGGTGAAAAAACCCAAGAGGGAGTGACCAACAATTCCTCAGTAAAGAACCTCTGTTCAAGCAGTGAGCCTCAAACAAAGCCAGCTGCCTGCACTGGGTTTGGAGAGCTCCCTGTAAATTAAAACAGACTAAAAGGGTATTGAGTCTGACTCCCTGGAAGGCTGAGGAAGGTTAGATATCTGCAGGCTTCAACAAGAAAGCAAGCTAGTAGCTAGCAAGCAAGAAAGCTCCACAATGCAAAGCCTTCTGGGGTTAAGGGAACGCTGGCATCTGCACAAGCGGGATTCGCAAGAGATACCTGATCTGAAATACTTCTAATCAGCACTGCTAACTGATCTCCACCTCTAAATGCATTGCTCACTGTTTATTTGTGTCACTTGATTCAATAGCTGGGGGTACCTTCCCTGTTCAGGAGCCCTCAGCCATGACCATCACCCTACAGACACTGAAAACTCAGCTATATCTGTAAGCTCCTGAAAATCCTCTGCTAGATGTTAGAGATCTATTTATACCTTACAGAAAGAAAACCCAACATGGTTTCCTAACATTTTGGTCATCAATTAAGTAAATTACCTCCCTGTAGAAAACTGAAACTAAGGGAAACCTACAGGTTAGTATTAGTTGATTAATGGCAGCAGCGCTGCTCTTCGAAGTTTTTTTGAAAGCTTTAATTAAAACTAAAGACAGTCACAGAAAGCTTGTGTTTAACAATACCTGCATCCTCCAAATGCTTCCATTAGCTCAGGCAAGCACACATTTTCACTTTAGTAGAATCCTACAACCTGCAGGTTAAGTTGCTCTGTGACTTGTTCTACACCTCCCACAATCCCCTTATACCAGATTTGTTATTTTGTGGTTCACTTATTTAAGGGGGAAAATGATCACATCAACTGCAGTCTCACTGCAGTTAATACAACAGTATGTAGGGAACTGGTACAAAAACTGGTTTATCATTACCTAATCAAGTTGACCTGGTTTAGAGGCTGTTCCTTTTTAGAACCAAGTCGGTCAGTTAAAAACCAATATTTTTACAATTAACTGGCAAATATGTTATTTATACTCAAAATATCACATGCCATAAAACATGTTAAATGTTCACAGGAAGCTTCACCAATTTTGCAAACTAAGGCTCTTAAAATGCTAAAGGTCTTCAAGATGAGTTCTCTTCACCTCCCTTACACATTAGAGGAAAAAAGACACTCTTTTAAAAAGCAGCACTCACCTGTAGAAACTTTCTAATGAGACTGGTTCAAAGCACGTGCAACCCCTGGGTATGGTTTCAACATGGCAACTGGCAGAAAATACTGAGAGCTTCCCCAGAAACGCTCTTGATATTAAGGTAGGGGTCAACTCTCCCTACAGACTTCCCCACAAAACAATGTGCTGCCATATAAACCACACAGGGCATCTGGTTTACAGCATTTGGTCTGAACAGTTAGCAAGACAGCATCTGTGTCATTAGAGTTATGTTTAACAAGGCATACACACAAAATTAAACCTGCCAGCAGAGGATTTTGTTGGAATACTTCTCATAGCCAGTACAGAGTAACTGACACTGGAAGCCAGGAAAGGCAAGTGCGGTCAGAAATGGCAGCTGAAATGCTCTGATACCTTGAGTAAATCTAGGTTTCAGTTCTACAAACCTGCATCACTTATAGAATATAAAACCAGTAACAACTGAAATTTTACTTTGCAGTGACTGAACTGTGACAAATGTGCTATACTCTGTTCCTGAATGAACAGATCCAGTAAAATTTATTATGAAAAATTATGCCAAAGTAGCACTGCAATTTTCCAAGTCTGAGATAAGCCAGATGGACACCTTAAGTATGCTAAGAAAAGAACACAATGTGTTTTAAATGATAGAAGTAATTCTAATTGTGGGTGTACTTGTTCATCCCTAGAGGTCCTTCTGTCTCCAAAGAGTCTCTACCTTGCCTATGACACTAATACAAAAGTCTCCAACATCTAAAGGTGTGTGGGTAGAGTCCAGGCCAAAATGGCTGGGCCACAGGATGCTCAGTCTCAATGAAGACACACCAAAGAAAACAAAACAAAAAAGAAATAAGCCAAACATTAAATAAAAACTGAAAATAATGAAAAAGGACAGGGAGGACAGGGAGGACAGGGAGGACAGGGAGGACAGGGAGGACAGGGAGGACAGGGAGGACAGGGAGGACAGGGAGGACAAAAGATAGATGTGCCTGCCTGAGCCATGGTTCCTCAGGAGAAGCTATTAGACCACCAAGAAGGATCCAAAGTTGGAGCACACCACCTCAAATTCCAGCTAATAAATACATTCATTTTCAATCATTCCTTTGCAGTCAGTGTTAACTTGTCAAACATTTCTAACTCCTAAGTTAGTATTTACAATGCAGAACCATTTTAGAGCATGTAGATATTACACACCTACCTGATGCCCCTGTTTTATCTTTGTTGTCAATGGATGCATTTTTACTTTTCATAGAATCTTCAAGCTCATCATAATGTAGAATACAAAGCCTCCTCTCAATCTGGTATAGCAAAGCAGGACACATGTAGATAAACAATTCGGGAGATATTGGAGAGCTGGCTTCCAGACCATAGTGCCGTAGCAGCTGGGTAACATTTAAGCACTGCAAACAAATTGTACAAATAAATTCCATATGAAAGCAACTATTTCATCAAACCTCTACTTACAGAAAATTCAGCATGTGAGAACACGCTGAATCTGTGGCCCTCAACATTCCACCAGTGCTAGAAAATGTCTAAGCTGACCCAAGTGGTTTATGTACTACAAACTCAAGTCTCTTATCATTAATTATACCAGTGTCTAAGTCAATGAAAATTAGTTCCCATATTCTTTACCTTTACAGTGTAAGGAATGAAGAGTGAGCAGCAGGAAAGGACTAGAAGAACATAAATCCAAATCAGGTTTTCTAACACTTCTCGTTACCTAACAACCTTTTGTGTTTGGAAGTTCACACCTCAAATTTGGCACTCACTCCCTGTGCTGGTTTGAGGCTAATTGGAATATTTTAATAGAAAAAAAATTATATTATAGGCTGTGAAAGGAAAACAATGGTGATGTCTACTTCACTCATGGGCTTGCTGACATGTATAAGAAAATAACTCAAAACATAGATAACAGAGTCTCTGGGGCACAGCGTCTCGGTCTAGCAGCTTCTGGCTTCTCCTCTCTGCTGAGTAACCTCACTAACCACTTTCCTTCTAACACCCCTGGCTGATCCTCCAAATTCACTTTGTGTGTAAGGAAAACCTTGGGGTAAGGTATAGGGGTGGGGAGAAGGTGGAAGGGTGGTTGGGAGCCCCTCCTGGGGTCTCTGGTTTCTGGGAGAAGTGTCTTGTATCTGCATTACCTTTACCTTGTATATTTCTGTAAATATTCCTGTATATACTGTATATATCTGCTTGTACATTGTGCTAAGCTGTAAATAGAGCTTCAGTCCTTAACTTCCAGCTGGCTGAGTTCTAGTCTGGGTCATTTTACCAAGTGTGGGGGGCGGGGAACTCCCAAACCATCACACTCCCACCTTGCCCTATCCTAACTTTTAGTTTAAAACCATGACATCAGTAAATCCTGCTTCTGTGGTTACTGCAAGGAGGAAGAAGTAGTATATTTAAGGTCCTGGCAGAAATGATGAGTGCTGAAGCAAGAAACAGGAGAGCTTACACCAAGAACACTGTGACAGAAGATAGATCTACACTACTTCAGTCTCTTCGGACAAATCAGTTAGAAGCATGTTCAGAAGACACAGTGCTTAATGAAGTAGTATCTGTGCATTTTCCAAAATGTTAATAACCTTCAATTCTGAAAGAAAGCCAAAAGGGTGTGTGGGAGGGAAGCATTCCTGAATATTGGAAAGGGAAAAGAACCCACTTGTAAGCTTTAAGGATCTTCTTTACACAGATAAGTAGGCAAGAAAAGAGACCTCAGAGAAGACAGGTGATGGGCAAAGAGAAATTAAAACCCATCGAGTAGGCTCAAAACCAAGGCAGTGACTTAGCAGTTCCACTCCACTACCTGTATTACATGGCAGTCTCAAACGTGGCACTGCTTGTGGGGAATTCTTGCGTAACAACGGCAAAGTCACCTTACCGGTTCTCAGTGCCACACCCACCTCCTCGCGCTGGTGCTCGTCCTCGCTGTGCTCCTTGCGACCGTGTGCTGAGAAGAGGGCATGTTTCCTTACACTGATCTGCTTGTGAGGTGCCTCTCGATTGCTGGCGTGGTGGTGCCCATCCTCGTTACCTAAACTGGAACCTTGGTGTCCGTTACTACGAGAATGACGTGTGCCATTATGGTCATGATGATGTAGACGAGGGTGGTGGCGATGGTGATGGTGACTCTGCTCATGAATATGCTTGCCATCATCTTTGACTGGTGGCACCACGGCGTCTCTCTCAGGGTCACACTTGTGATTTCTCTTTGCAGCCATACCAGTCGTGGTGCGGTTTTCTGAATCCGGGTGGCTGTGAGGATGGTTATGAGGGTGAGAACGTTTTCCTTCTTGGACTTCTAAAGCATATAAGTGAGAAACATGATCATGGCCAATATCATCGTGATTTATCATCACTACTTTTACCTCTCCTAAGCCAAGGCTTAGTAACAGTTTTTCGAGGCCAAAAAAAGATAATCTTCCATTTTCACCATAACGATCAAAAATCTTTTCAAGGTAGTATTTCTGTTCCGCTTCCGATGTTGAGTATTTACTTGGCATGGACTCTGTTCCTCCACTCTGGGAATAGGATGCGTTTGGAATCTGATAGTCATTATGGTCGTGTTCGCGTTTCTCTCTATGACCATGGTCATGCCTACCTCCATGGCAGTGATCGCACTGATGGAAGATAAATGTCAGCAAACAAATGATGCAAAATTTTGTGTGCACGTGTACCTTCATCTCTGTTTCCTACAAGAAAGATAAGGGGAAGCACTTGGGTGTAAAAGCAATCTCAACATTTCTACACCACCAGTATTAGTCTGGTACTTAATTGTATCAACTGAATGACTCAGATCTTTGTAGATACTGCTGTTAATAGAGTAACGACTGCAGGTTTTTTACTGGCACAATTGTACTTGTGTGCTTTGCTTATAGAGCAGTAAGACACTCTCCGTATAATTTTGTGTACATTTGCAGAGACACTGCCGCTTCTGATAACCTCTAATGTAGAAAGTATTGATAAAACACAACTTACAAAATAATAAAAGCTACCAGAAAACAACCATACCATATTTTCTTATTTATGAGAATGACAGGTTGGTTGTAAGAGTTGAAAACACACCCATCATTTGTTCCACGTGCTGCTAAAGTACCTCCAATGAACACACACACTGCACAATTCCCTATTTGGATTAGTAATTAATGACTTGAAAAGAGGTTGTCATTAACTAACTTTGATGTATTGCTTAAAAATTCATATTTTTAGTCCTTACATGGTTCTAGTGATTTCAGGGATTTGGGTGGATGTTCATGTAAAAATTAGGTTACACAGAAAGCATCTGTTTACACAGCTCAAAAGACACTGGAAATACAGTTCAAAAGATGAGTTGACTCAGAATGCTGACTCAGCCTAGGTCAAAGTCATCAAGCACTGATGAGACCTCATCTTGAGTACTGTGTTCAGGTCTGGGTTCCCCAATTTAAGAGGGACAGGAATCTGCTGGAGAGGGTCCAGGAGAGGGCTACAAGGATGATTAGAGGACTGGAGCACGGTCTGATGAGGAGAGGTTGAGGGACCTTTTTAGTCTGGAGAAGACTGAAGGGGACTTAATAGATGTTTATAAATATCTGAGGGCTGGGTGTCAGGAGTGGGGGGGGCAAGCAAGCTCTGCTCACTTATTCCCTATGATAGGACAAGGAGCAAAGGATGTAAATTGCAGCACAAGAGGTTCCATCTCAACACAAAGGGGAACTTCTTTACTGCAAGGGTCACAGAACACTGGAACAAGCTCCCCAGAGAGATTGTGCAGTCTCCTCTGAAGACTTTCAAAGCCTGTCTGGATGCGTTCCTGTATGACCTGAGCTAGACTGTATGGTCCTGCTCTGGCAGGGGCGTTTGACTTGATGATCTCTTTGGCTCCCTTCCGACTCCTAACATCCTGTGATCCTGATTTCTACAAAAGGTAGCATCTAGACAATGCAGTTTTCGGTTTAGTATGAAATGTGAGAAGCTTCCTGTTCAACATCAGGTAATAAAGAGGACCGTGCAGAAGTCTGTTGCATTCTGAATTCAAAACAATTTCCTATTTTGCAGCTGTATTTTGCTTACACCTGCTAGCACATATAAACCCTGAATAATTACTGTAAAAGAAACAAAATAAACAAGTCCAAGTTTGTGTAAAAACAATATCACTTCAGAAAGCTAAACACAAGCCAAGAACTGTAATTCACTGACTTTTATTTTCTAGAGACTTCTCTTGAATAGAGAATAACCTCTAAAACACTTGCTTTAGAAACAACCAATCATTCAAACACTGCAAGTGTTTTCTAGCAACAATTAATTGCCATGGTACCAAGTAAAACAAATTATGCAATATTTACAGCAGTTCTAATAAGTACATGAAGGAGATACTCAAGAACTCCTATCAGCAAAGGGGTAGGCAACAAAAAGAAAGCAGTACAGAGCTCCCCAGTCAACTTGAAGGACTCTTTGGAAGACTCTGAGTTGACTAAGACAGACTAAGGGAACACATAAAGAAGCAGAGCTTCTTATACCTAGCTAGCTCAGTTTAGACTACAACTGAGGACATGAGAGCTGAGAAACAGAGCTCCATTATGCTACCAAAACACTACAGCAATAGCAAGGAGGTGAAGTAACACGAAAATAGGTGAAGTGTGCTTTCATTGAATCATAGAATAGTTTTGGTTGGAAAAGACCTTTAACATCATCAAGTCCAACCATTCTCTATGTCAAGGCTGGCGCTAAACTATGTCCCTCAGCACCACATCTCTGTCTCTCTGAAACACCTCCAGGCACAGGGAGTTCAATCTCCTCCCCAGGGAGCCTGTTCAGTCTTTGAAAACCCCCTCAGGGAAGAACGTTCTCCTAATGTCCAACCTAAACCTCTCGGTGAAACTTGAGGCCATTTCCTCTTGTCCGGTCACTTGTTACTAGAGAGAAGAGACTGATCCCCACCTGGCTCCCACCTTCTTTCAGGTTGCTGTAGAGAATGAGGTGGTCTTCCCTCAGCCTCCTCCAGATTAAACAACCTCAGTTCCCTCAGCTGTTCCTCACCAGACACTTCACCAGCTTCAGTGTCCTTCTCAGGACACCCTCCAGTACCTCAATGTTCTTCTCATGGCCCAAAATTGAACCCAGTTCTCAAGGTGTGGCCTCCCTAGTGCAGGGGAACAATCACTTCCCTGGTCCTCCTATTCACACTGTTGCTGATCCAGGCCAGGATGTTGGTGGTCTTCTTGGGCACCTGAGCACATGCTGGTTCATGCTTCAGCTGACTGTCACTCTCTCTTTTGCTTCCATCTCTATGTTGTATGCAGCTTTATTTCCTTATGTGCACCTTGGCTAGAGCTGTGACTGACCCTGCAGTCACAAAGATATAAGTGACTGGGTCAATACACCATCAAATGGTACTGTCTGTCAGACAATAAATGACACATTTGTCCTTCTCAAGACCACCTCAGCTGCCAACTAAAACTTCATGGCATTGGTCATGAAAGTGCTTTGCAGAAAAACACAAACATTTCAAGTGCATTTCCATTCTCCAAAATATTGCTTTGATGTTGTGCACTTAAGTACTTGCACAAAAACAAACAGCCCAAACAGCCTCCCAAAGGAACAAACAAAAGAACTCAAACCAAAAGAAAAGAAGTCTTGTAAGATTCTACACTTGCAAGAGGCTGACAGGAAAAAAAAAAAGGATCAGGAGAAAAGGAAACTACTACCTTTTACTGAATTTATATAGTGAATGAGTTAAGACAGAAGACTGAGGAAAAAGATGGGGTGTTACCCTCTACAAAAACAGTAGATCCGAACTTGCTTTTCACTGGAGGCACATGGATCAAAATTGATTCCAGGGACACTGGAGAAGCCAATGAGTAGTCACTGTACGAAGACTGCTGGTTCAACCATCAGACCGATATGGCCACAGTCTGTCTCCTGGTCAATCACCTATATTCCAGTTACTGACGAAAGCATTGTGACAAACTTTTAAAGTGCTTTCATATTCTGCATTCATTCCCAGAATTTACTGAGATACTCTTTCTATGTACTTTTTCATTCCCCGACATCCCTAATGTTCTTAGAAGTACATCATTGATGTTAGTGCAGGAACATTAAAAGTACCTCAAAAGCACCTTCCAGAATCTTTTTCCATTCTCTTTGGAGGAAACAGTTAAGCACAGAGCTGTTACTGGTGGATTAGAAAGAAACTGGTTGCAATTTTTTATCCAAGATTCACTGGACTGAGTCAACCCTCAGACTATACAATTGAAACTCATTCCACAACATTCACACAAAGAACATAGGTTCTAGCTCACAGCATTTTAGAACCTGGGCTCTGTGACTGCCATCATCCCTGGAAGCAGAAACATTCTGTCAGTAAGTAAAGGTACTGGATCAGGAGAATATCTGGTGACAGAGGAACAGAGCCACATTTCTAGAGGAGTGTGCTGATTTTCATCAGCTAAGAACATACAAGGTGGAATGTGACTTAATGAGAGCAGGATCAGGATCTGAAACAGCAGTTAAGGCAAGTGAAAGTCCTGGGAAAAGTTCAAATTGATCTGTGCTTGCAGGTTAAGTACAAACAGCTAAATGCAATGCTCTAGCAAATTGTTCAGTAGCTTTTTAATTTCAGTTTCTCAGTATTGAAAACAATATCTTGAGTTTAAGTAAAATTCAGCTACTCATGGGGTATTAATATTTTAGGTAAGACACCTTTTCTCCGCCTCTGCCATAGCACAGTACTATAATCCAGAATAATCAAAGTCAAATTACTGAAATATCTCAACCAGGAAATTCATGACCAAAGCATGATCATAATCCTTTTAACAACCTCATGATCTTTTGCATGTGACTGCCTCATACAATACTACTAATACATTACTTTGAAACTTTAGTCATGCATCCCTAATTGCAGTGTTTAGCGTTGAATGGTACCTTTTCTCCATACCCTAATGGTTAACATTGCTAGTAACCTGTGATCATGATTCACTGCTGAAACACAAGAACTGAGCATTATCAGACCAACTGCAAAATCAATTGGATGTCTCATTATTTTCTATTAAAATAGTAAGAACCTTAGCACGATATTTGTATTTTCCCATTATATAATCTTCTGGATCTTCTACTGCAATTCTTGTCACAGAACACAGATGTTTACAAAACAAATGTACTCATCATAAAAAGCCTCAAACAAAACAACTATTAAGAGTTGATTAAACAAATGTCGCTACTCTCTTAGGCAATTATGAACAGTTGTCATCTTTAACCTGCCAGGCAGTATTTGCATGCATAAAATAACCAGAAAGATCAAGTCTGAATTCTATACATTTCAGTGGCACAGAACTGTAAATCACTGATCTTAATATAAGAACATTAAGACTCCCAAATCCCTTCAAAAGGATACTGAAGGGCAGCCTGAGGACAACGCTAAACCAAAGCTGAAGAAGATTCCGCCTATTGCTGTCGACAAGCCTTTGCCTCCCTTTATTCATTCAAATATTTGATTCAGTGCTGCCTGCCTGCCTTCCTTCCTTCCTTCCCTCCATCGTTCACTGATGGTTGTAACTCCAACTGGGATACATGAGGGAAAACTCTTATCCAGCTACGTGCTGTGTAAGAAACTACAGCACCTATGGATGCCAGAGCTGGGAATCACAGCACGTACCTTCCCTGAGCTGCCAAGTCTTTCAGGATGCACTCAGGCAGTGGGACATCCCCACCCTAAGCCAAGTTGCAAAGATAAAGCAAATGCATAAATTCATGGTGCAGAAGATAAACAGCTCTGCCCCACCCACTGCCACCCCAGAAATCACAGCGCTGCCACATGCACCCCCACCCTCCTTCCTTCAGCAGTGCAAGCAAATCATTCACACTAAACCCACCTCTGATTGCACTGCCACATACAGATTTTTAGAACAGAGGCTTGAGGTCACAGTACCTGAGCAGCACATCAGCAGAGTTATCTTTTCTATGTGGAAATTTCACAGCTAACGCAATGCCTGCCTGTGGAGTTTCAGCTATAGAACTAAATGGACCTTTGATGAAAGTAATTTTGTAATTTTTTTTCTTTCATTCAGTTTCACTTGTGTTCCTGAGACTTCTCCGCAGTGCCTACAATTTTGACTGTTGCTCTTTTGTAGCACTTTGTGAGAAAACCTCATTTAAAACTGGAGTAGAAACACAATTTTGGGGAACATTTTTGCTTATGTTATCACCAACTGGTTCCCTGAAATGCAAAAACTAGTCCAGAAGTTAGGCTTTACATAAACCAACAAATTTTGATTCAAACAATGTGGTCATACAAAATTCAGACTCAACTGAAGGGCACATCTATCAAAAAATACCAAACAAATGCTTTGCTGAGATAAAGGAGACAGGCAAGAGGTGCTACAAGCACAGCAATATTCTTACTAAACTATGATTCTCTCCTTGTTCTGCACTCCATGACTCACTTCTGCTAAGAACTGTTCAGAGTTTTATCAGAAATGACAATTTTCTTGAGAAGTGGTTCTTGAAGTAAAGCTACTCATTATGTAAAACCAGTTTTTCTTGCAGAAAACCACTTCCACTTCAGCAACTGTGTGATATATGGAAACTCAGTTTCAAAAGCCTCCAAAACTGGAAAATCCAGATGAACCTGGGTTTTTTATTGCTTACGTTCCAGGTTTTTACTTAATACCAGAATATCAAGTTCCATTGATCTAGCACACAGTAAGATAAATTGTTTTTAAAAAGTGAAATTAACATATCCCCATTACCTAAAGACAGTAAGAAAGTCATGGAAGAATTTAATTAAATACTAAACTCATTGTTTTCTCAACCTTTAAAAGCTGACCGTTAGTTTCTGGATGTACAAACATGCTACAGACCTAAAATGTTACAATTAACAATATCTAACTTCAGCTCTCACCCATCTCCTGTATTTTCTTCTCTCGTTTTCAGTGTACCAGGTTCGTGGATTTAAGTAAAACTCATTCATTTGAAAACCTACAGCCCAGTAGGAGGGGCCCTCTGTAAGAACTTACCATTAACTAATTGATCCGAGCCATGTTTGCAGAGTTAATACCAGATAAGACTTCAATGGTACAGAAAGCAGTTATGCTCGACTGGGCACGCCAGGAAAACTTGTGAAAAATCCAAAATGTGAAGTACTTGAAATGCCAAATCTTGAGTGCACTAGAAACTGATCCTAAACAAAGACAGCAGCAATCTCCTAGCTTGCTTATCCAAACACAGACATTTATTTTATTTTAAATGGGGAAAAAGAAGTGACAATCTTCGGTTATTTGTAAGGAATTGCTGAGTACAGAATCCTTTTCAGAGCTCAAGAGAATACCAAAGCAATTGGAAGTTCTACGAGCATTAGTTCTGCTTATTAAGAATTATTTTTCAGTCTTTTCTACAGCCCATAAACAAACTGTTAAAGCACTGAATGTATAACAGAGCTGGTCTGATTTCGTGCCAATATTCTACTCTCCAGTCAGTTCCTATTAAGAGATTAGTGCTTGCAAGAACAAGATACTTGAAAAGATGGACTAGTTACACCTGCATGTTGGCATGTGATTTTTCTACTGAAAGTAAGTGAATGCTTTTGTTAGAACTAAGGCTGATGTTCAACAAACATTTTAAGATTTACAGCAGCAGCCCTGGCCTCCCCCATGGCTTCACTTGTCCATTTCCACTCCCACAAACCCATTTGTGCATACTGGCACATTTGTTTGCTGATCTGCTCACTCTGCAGCTGTACAACTATATTCTGCTGAAAAATAGCCTAGAAAAAGAAAATAAGATTATTTTCAAGACGGATGATTGTTCCTATCTGCTTCCCTGTGCAGCTGCACAAACACTACAGCCAACACAAGAAAGCACTCTTGCTTTTGGTGGCAACGCCAGCTTGCACATTTGGCTGACCTGAACACAATATTCTGTCTATAACACAATTAAAACTATTGGCCAACTCAGAACATTCTTTAATGACACTGTAAAAACAGCAGTGGACAAATTTCCTGTTGAGAGCTATTTCAGAAGTGTGTCCACATTCTTTCCCTGAACACAATATAATATTTGCAATAAAGTGTTTAAATCAGACACTGTGTTTTTATTCTTCCTATAAATTAAACACCCATACTACGAAGTTATCAGGAGGAAAACCATAAAAGTGTAACATTTGCTGACTGGTAGTGAACTTGAGCTTTTCTTTTTTTTCTTTTCATTATTTAGACACGACTAATAGTCCAGACATGACTTACCTGCTACGTGGTATTCTCTGCATGGGCACCTGGCACAACAAAATTAATTAATTATTTATTTTAGCTTTTTTAACAACAGGTTGAAATAGTGAGCAGGCCATTTGTAAATCAGCAAGCTGCTGAAAGTGACCTCATATAGCATGAACATCAGTGCTCAATACAATTTATGTATTTACAGTTTCTAAGACTAGGCACCTGAAAACATCTTGAGAAGGGTTAAAGCTTACAGGGACTGAAGGCAAAAAGGAACAGTGGTAAACTAATATGTTTGCTGAGAAGTGTTTAGGGCCAGGTAGGATGGGGCCTTCAGCACCTCCGGTCTAGAAAGTGTCCGTCCCTGCCCATGGTAGAGTTAGAACTAGATTACCTTTAAAGTCCCTTCCAATTCAAGCCATTCCATGAATCTATGATCCTATTTCATCTCATGCTATGCTAAAACACATGCTGTATGTTAAAGGGCATGGAAGGCCTAGTGACAAATGGGACAGAGAAATGTTCCTTTTACATGAGCTATGTCACATCCATCCCTGGCAGGTCACGATTATTCAAGTTCATTTCTGGGATGTGGAGGTTGCTAGTTTTTCACTTGACAACACTTACCATTGATTCAAATCAGTGTTTTTAAATACAGTTAATTAATGATCCAGTTGCACAGACTTTTAGAAGGTTCTCTGCCAACATGCCACTCAGTTTGCTCTGTCAGAGCGCAAACCTGGAGCTTGTACTTGTGTTCTGAACCAACTACTGCTCTTAGCCTAGAAGATAGCCATCTTTTCCTTAGGGGTGTAAAGGAAACTTGGGACACAGCAGGCAGTTACTGGAACCCATCACACTGAGTCAGTGGGTTCCTAAAGCCACCTTTGACAGTATTGTGGGATATGAGTGTTCTGAAAACATCTTGTCGGATTCAGGAGTAACACTTCAGCAGTCCTGTGCATGACGTGAACACTGTACATATTTCAACAGGCAAATCCACCAAAAAATGCCCAATTGAATCAAAATGGGGAGCTTTCACCATGTTCCAAGCAGAAGTCATGACACTGCCTAGCTTACTTATTTTAGCCAAGCTTAAAGATCTACATGGCTACCCATGACAGGTCTAGGTGATGACCAAGCAACCAAACTGATATAAATATTGTTTAAAACAAAAAACAAATCAAACAAAAAAAAAACCCACTCACCATGAACTGCTAATACTAAAGCAGGTTCAAAGGGATGAAACTTTTGAGGAGAATGAATGACAACGCAGGATTTAATATTCAGTATTAATCTCACTGTGAGATTAGAATAAAGGGGAAAGGAAGCATAATCCTTAAGGTCTTCATCTGACATACATGCAGAGATGTCTTCTTAGCCAATGAAACTAGTGGTGGGTTAAAAGTGTAATCTTAAAAGCACTGTTACGTATGTGTATTTCCCTGTGTCCATCACCTTACACGTGCAGGTGCAGCCCAACAGCAACACAGACAAGCAAGGACAGATACAAAGGGAAAGAAGACTGCATTACCAGTTCTAACACTACATTACAGTCCGATACATCTAACCTAGATCATGTTGTGCAGTATAAGAACTTAATCTAGTTCCTGGTTTTTACAACAACTACAATTCTGTCAGGAAATAACTCCTTTTATCAGGGCCCCACTACCTTTGTACATCTTTCTGATTACACAAAACTTGTCATTTTTTGATAACAAGCAAGAGAACCAAGTTCTTGTGTTTTTTCCAGTGTTAGAAAAAAGGAGTTACTTGCTGTCTCTGACTTGAACACAGGTAATCAGGCTGTGTATTCCAAAACATACACAGCACTTAGGAAGAACAAGACCATCCTAATTAACCAAGAGACAGGTTGCATGACTAGTGGAGTCACCATTTTCTGTTAAAAATGCCCTCCTTCCTTCCCTCTTTTTTTGCTGGTTAGCTGGCAGTACATCACCCCTTTCACTGTCCTTAGCACATCACAGTCATGTTACTAGGTAACTGTCTGGCATCATACTAAAGCTATCCAAAGTGGATGCATGATGTAAACAGGGCTGCACACCTCTTTTAGAAAATCAAGCCAACTAAAGCTTCTGATTGTGTTTATTTAAGTAGCAGACTACAAAAAGCCCTCTAGTAGAAGAGGGCTTAACCAGCATGGTAAACTGACAGAAGTTGATCAAATTGATACATGGCAGCAAAATTAAAGGCTGCTAGTTAAAAACCGAGGCTGTTAAGTCCATCTGCATTTCCAGACCTACTTCTAATCCCCAGAATGGCTTGGTTTAAAATATTGTTAAGCATAAACAGTATGAGAGTTTCACCCTGAGAATAGACAAACATTTGATTCCAGTTAACCAGAGCTGAAGATACCTAAACATCTGTGTGCTGCTAGGAGTCAGAGGCTTTACTAATTTCCAGATGCACATCGGTTTCTTGTGAATCCTCTGATCCCCTCTGTGGTCATGTAAGTTATAACTACTCACTAGAACAACATGCTGTCTCCTGGCAGGCCCCCACATTGCCAGGTTAAGAAGCTGAAATACTTCAGTAAGTAGGTTGTCAAGCTGGCACTCAGACCTTTATTGGGTACTGTCTAGCTGATGTGATACCACGGCCCTTGAGCAGGAAGCTTTTGAGAGGGAAATTTTTTTTTACAGTAGTTAGTAATGAGTACAGATCTATTCCTTACATGTGAAAAGCAGACTTCTCTTCAGGCTGCAGTTAAAAGAAAAAACAAAACAAAAAACCAAACAAAAAACCCCCAAAACCCCACTAAACAACCAAAAACTCCAACATGGCACTCAAAACCCAAAGCCAACTCTCTCCTCCAAACCAAATCTGGAGATTAATTCCATTAATTTTCACTGCCAACAATTTCTAATGAGCATGAGCAAACTGATCCACAGCTCACTAGGTTCATTCTGCTGATGTTCAAGATCTGTTTCAGAAATATTTCTGCTTTCTGTTTTCACAGAGCAGCACCTGATAGACAGATATCCTTGCACTGAGCCAATGCAGTATAAACCTTCTAATAGGTCTTAGCAACAGTGTAATTCTGCATTAGCAGAACCAGCGGACTCATGTCACTCTCATCTGGCTTCTTTGGAAAGCAACAAGCTACAGAGGAGGTGACAGCCAGATGAAAATTAAGCTCTTAGGTGATCAAAAGCTGAGAAAGAGGAGACAACAGCTGAGACATTCCCTCTGTAGCAACAGAGAGAAAACTCGGGAAATGGGGAGATGAGGCAGCACAATGCGGTATCTAGAAAATGAGAAGATTTCTGGTGCAATGAACCATGTTCCCCAGCATGGCCAGCCTACATGTAATTTCAACAGCCCTTCTCGTAAGCTTTTGAGACTGACATGACGAAGTCATTACCTTCCCAGTCTGTCATGCTGACTTCCAGTTTTAGGGCTATTAAAATGTGTGCAGGGTTTGGATTATCACAAGAGGTACTGAAACACAAGCAGCTTGAAGCAACTCCTTTCTCACTTTACACATCGGATGTCTGTGACACGAGAAATCCTGGAGAAATGGCACTGACGCAGCAGCAGGGCACAGAACATGACCAATCTATAGACTGATGCAGCAGGCACTTTCCTCCTCTTCAGACTACAGTGTAGACAGGACATGGTTTCCAACATTTCATTCAGGTTTGGAAACTTAAACACTTGGTTTTTATTAGCTTTATTTAAGTGCTACACATTTCCTTACCAGACTTTAGTAGGTGCATTTCAAATAATATCCCCAGTTGTAATCAAAGAATGACATATAACAACCAAAATTCTCTCCCCATCAGGTGTTTGTCACTTCAAGTTCTATCAGCAAGCTGAAATAACTAGCTCTCGTTTACAGAATCACAGAATTAACTAGGTTGGAAAAGACCTTTGAGATCATCACGCCCAACCCATCACCTAACACCTTCTAATTAACTGAACTACAGCCTTATGTGCCTCATCCAGCCTCCTTTTAAATACCTACAGGGACAGTGACTCCACCATCTCCCAAGTTTGAGGGTGGGCTGCTGAAGTTACCTTAAAGATAAATATTTTTCACGTGACAAATTTGTTTTAAATGTTTTCCAAATTAATTTGGGAGTCTCACAGAAAAAGTGGATTACACTCATTTTCTTCCCAAGAACATAAGTTGCTCCCCAAATGCATAAATTAAGTGTTCACAGGACTCTCTTTGCACCAAAAGCTCACAACTATGAGAACAACTGTGATTAAGCTTTCCTTAAAGTTGTACTGACAATCTCAATGTGTTATGTCAGGTTATGTTCATTTGACAGTTCTGAAATCATGCTAGAAAACAGTCAGTGTTCTGACAAGCCAAACCATGAGGAAAATGGAGTGAGGTCTTCTTTTCTGCTAGTATGTTCCTTGCTAGCACAGGCAGTTAGGCCTGTCCGCTCCTGGTTCCACCGGAAAGCTAGTGAAGCTACCATCACCCTTCCACAGTTTCAGCATCGTTAAGGACTGAATCTTAATCTTCAGGAAAACTGTCATGGAGCTTAGTTTTTAAGTAGCTTGTATTATTTTAGTTCAGTAATCTCATCTCATGAAAACACATACCCATTTCCAAACTCAGAATGATTTCCCTCAGCACTGATTTATCAAGTGCCCATTAAAAACAAACTTACAGGACAGGAATAAGTGTCACTACAACAGGCACAACCATGATCAAACGAGGTTAGAACTGCACAGCCAAAGCAAACAAGTCCCAACACACTTCCTTTTGAACATGGAAGCTCAAGCTGGAAGCTCCCACAATCTAGGCACTGCTTAAACTTTCTTCCTGCTTGTATTGGCCACTGCTTTACAGAAAATGGACTACAAAGTATCCAAATTACAGCTACTTGAATCACAAAGGAAATATCTGCCTTACTTTTTCACGTGTATACACTTACTTGTGCAAGTCCAACTAAGTAAGAACTATAGATCTTACCAGAGTTTCCTACTCAGTATTTAAAATGAACAGTTTATTAACATGCAAGGCCTAGGTAGCACAACCACCCCCTACTCTCCTGCTGACTTTTCAGGATGTAACTCGATTAAACAGGACTATTTCCATCACTGTCATAGACAAAATGTCAGAACCACCCCCTGTACTTTTTCATATGAACTTTCTGAAACGTGCCTGAATTACCTTGATCATCCAATTTCACTTTTTTGTAATGGGAGAAGTAAATGTAATGACAGCTAGGCCTGTTTGCGCCGTTTTGAACCACAACTTCTCTGTAATTGCACCTTTTATGACTGACTGGACACATATTCCAAACTTAGTATCTAGTTTTTATGGAAGCCAACCTGGGAAGCACAAACACCTACAGGAAAAACGGAGTATTAATTAAAACAAACGTGGTTTTTTTTTTTTACATATGTATGTTTCCTTTTTTTATGCTACTGTATCAGTTACTACTACCCAAAGCGACACTAGCACACAGCAGGTGGAAACACGCCAAGAATTACTTTTGTTACTACTAGATCGCTATTCCGCCCCATGCCACTTAACAGGCGTTCCAGTGTGCATTCTCGAAGCTGCACGAGGTTTCAAGTATCACAGGTTCCTTCAGCATTACAGTACAACATCCTACCGTGATTTGAAAAAAAAAAAAAAAGTAACAGAGTGCTGGAAAAGTTACCTCTCTTGGAAGAGTTTAACAGTAAATAAACACTTCCACAGAAATCCCCTCCAAAAAGACAACGACAACTTAAGATTTTAAAAGAGTTGTTTTATTCCGAAGTTTCAGCATTGTTTCCAACGGACGCAGCATTAGTAGCAGAAAGTTCCTTCCAGTATTTCTGTGTGGGCTGCCTTACAGCCAGGAACAAGATTCGATCCTCCCATACCTTTTTTTGAAGGTTCTGTGCAGGTTACAACCCAAATCCAATTTCTGTAGTTATCAACGCTAACTAGAGCTTCAAGCCAAGCAAGATTTAATCGTGTGGCTTTAATACTCGCCACCATCATGCTGCCTCCAAACAAACATGGCAAAATACCATGGAAACCCCTTAGAAAGACCTCCCGACTCTCGCCCCTTTCCACAGCAAGCCTGTGCGCCACGGCAAGGGCCGGCCCCTTCTCCCTGCACTCACAGGCTCCACGTGGCTGCAGAGCCCGGGCCCTTGCAGCACGAAAGACGAGACAAGTGGAAGGGCAGAGACGGAGGCAGTGCTCGGTGCTGCTAGGCCTCGAGCAGCTTCCCCAGGCCGAGACCCCCGCCCCTCGACCGACAGTCGCATCCTCCCTCCATGCCTCGCCCCCCAATCCCCCTCCCGGTTTTTCACTCTCCGCCCAAAACGGCTGAGGCATACAGCCCCGTAGCCGCCGCCACTCCGTCTTCATTGAGGAAGAGGAGGGCCGGGAGGTG
>VWYK01128197.1:4740-15777 GCA_013399775.1 Semnornis frantzii | reverse complement strand
CCAAGATTTGGCCATATTGGGCGTAGCCGTAGGCTGGCTTTACCCAGTTTTGGGCAGAACACAGCCTTGCACAAGGCAACCGTGTGCACCTTGTTTACCACAGTTGCTGGGCAGGCCGCAGACCCCAGACTTAGTGGCTCCAGGTTCTTTGTCCTTTTTCCCACGGTTGCTGTCCCCAAAACAGAAGGAGGGAGAGCAGAAAAACATGCCTGGGCAAGCCAGGATATGTACAAGCCTAATTTGGCCTGCTTAGGCCTACCATGACATGAATTATTATAATTAACCCCTCATTACTTTTAATGCTGACATCTTCTCCACTATGTGTGTTTGTATTTCAAGAAAGGTCGCTGAAGAGATATATTAAATTCATGAGTTTTCATGTCTTAGTTCCAAGACAAATAGAGATCTTTTAAACAGTGAAAATGAAATTAATGTGGTGATCTCTAGGAGCTCATTTCAGTGTTTTCTGTTTTGTTTTAGAAAGAGTTGCACCCCACTTACACAGCAGTGGTGTAAAATTCTGAGAAGTTGGAGGTCGATTAAAAAAAAAAAAATCTAACATAGCTAACAGAAGAATCCTTGACAGCGCTTTCATCATCAAGTGAAGAGAATGACCTTTTCACTCAAATGAGCTATGCACATTTGAACTTCCCACAAGGTTCTTAAGACTGATGGTGGATGTTATGTTGAAATAACCATTGGTCTTCTACTGAAATAGGTTGAGAAAAGATCACCAATGACAGTCTGAAAAGGATTAAAAAATATAATTATATTCTCCAAAAATAATAGTTTAGAATTCTTTGTTACTCTTTTACTTGTTTTATGTTGTTGGGGTTTTTTTGTTTCATTTTATTTTGTTTTGTTGGGTTTCTTTAAATCAGTTGCATATAATTTAACTATAAGCTTAGGGCTATCATTTAAAGATAGATATGATATCACAAACATATGATGAAATGAAAATACATGTAACTTACTTTAGCATAGTGGAAGAAATACTGTGTGCAGAACTAGCTCATTAATAAGTGTCATAAGTCTAGAGGACTCTTCAAAATACAGCAAAATTGGTTTTAAAAACATCAGTGAGGAAAAGTAAAAAAGTCTGGATATTTCTGGTTAACTAGCAGGAAAAACATAACTACCGCCTCCACCTCTGCATAATCATAGTTCAGCTTCTTCAACAAGTATCTGAATAAGCAATAGCTTGACTGATCTAAGAAAACATGAAGGTTTTTTTGCATGATATGCCAGTGCACTGTAGCATTATAATCTTGAGTCCTTAACTCAGCAAATGGAATGTTAAAATGCTTTTCATCACTATGACTTCATCTAATATTTCTGTCAACCCACTACTGTATTTTAGCAGCGCACTGCTCTGCAGAGACAACTAGATATAGGTGAGCTTCAGTGCTGAAAACAGTAATGTTCAACTGTTCCTTTTCCCCCTTCTTGCTAGTCTTTTAGATTACATCAACACAGCATATACATCAAAGAAACAGATATGACTCCCAGGCCAACAGCCAGAGTAAGGAAAATGCACTCTATTCAAGATGAGTCCCTCCAGTCCAAAATAAAGTATTCAAAGAAATAGATGTTTGAGCAATTTGTTATGAAATGAAATTGAGGGTATATGGTCTATTGTGACTGTGTGTAAGGGCATTTGAAGATGCAGAGCCTGTTAGGGTAGGGTAGAAAGGTGCTACAACCATGGAAAGATACACATCTGGTGTACTCTTATCTATAATGCTGGTACGTGTTCCCCTTGGCATAAGTTGAGCATGTAGTTAGAACATCAGCACCTAGTATTAGTCACTGAATTTAACCATAAATTTAGAGACCTGGACAGGCTCTATAGATGGTACAGTCCAATGCCATGAGTTTTAACAAGTCCAAGGTTCTACACTTTGGCCACAACAACCCCATGCAATGCTACAGGCTAGGAACAGAGTGACTGGAGAGCAGCCTGTCAGAGAGGGATCTGGGGGTACTGGCCGGCAGTCGGTTGAACATGAGCCAGCAGTGTGCCCTGGTGGCCAAGAAGGCCAATGGCATCCTGGCACTGCTTAGGCCACACCTTGAGTACTGTTTCCAGTTCTGGGCCCCTCAATTTAACAAAGTTATTGAGATACCTGAACGTGTCCAGAGAAGGGCAACGAGGTTGGTGAGGGGGTTGGAGCACAGCCCTGTGAAGAGCAACTGAGGGAGCTGGGGTTGTTCAACCTGGAGAAGAGGAAGCTCATTACTCTCTACAACTGCCTGAAGTTGTAGCCAGGTGGGAGCTGCTTTCTTCTCCCAGGCAATCAGTGACACAAGAGGACTCAGTCTCAAGCTGTGCCAGGCCAGGTTTAGGCTGGGTGTTAGGAAGAAGTTCTTCACTGAAAGAATGATTGGCATTGGAATGAGCCATCTGGGGAGGTGGTGGAGTCACCATCCCTGAAGATGTTTAAAAAGAGGCTGGGTGAGGCACTTAGTGTCATGGTTTAGTTAGTTAGAAGGCTTTAGGTAATAGGTTGGACTCATGATCTCAAAGGTCTTTTCCAACCTGGTTAACTCTCTGATAAAAAAGAAATAATAAAAATAATAAAAAAGAAATTTCTTCTTAGATAGATTTGATTGAAACTAAGTCCATCCCTAACAAAAAATTAGTGATAATACGAGACCTATGAGTCTAATGCAAAAATATTCAAAACCAATCCGAGCTGAATCCAAACTGAAAACTTCATATTGTCTTCTTTTCCAACAACATCAGGTAGACATTCTATAAAATTATTAACTTCTAAAACTGTTGTTCCCAGGCACAAGTTTTCTTGTTTATTGTTACATTTCTTTAGGGGGAAAAAAAAAAAAAAAAAGTTGTTTTAGAATCATGTCTCAATTTTTAAAAATAATTTATACTACTTTGCTTAAATTGGGCACTGTGTATTTTTGCAAACATACCTATTAGATTCCACATTCTTATTAGATTTCACATTCATGCAGCGTTTGTTGATTTTTGTTCCTTTAATGTTTTTTTATTTGGATTGCAGTAATGGAGATAATATTCTCTGCTTTCCTCTGAAATAACAAGAATTCATCATCCTCTGAATTCCAAATCTAAAATCTCCTAATTTTAACTGCAATTATCCTTCTAGCACCTTGCCATGTATAAGAAAGAAACTGTATCTCCCTAAGTATATTGTAATCATATGTTATGGTCAATGTTTTAGAAATTATTGTCTTAAAAATTCAAATTAACAGTATATACCTAGAAAAGTCTTAATCTATGGCTTGTCTGATATAAATACCTGTGCTGGTTTGAGCTAATTGGAATATTTTAATAGAAAAATTAGACTATAGGCTGTGAAGGTAAACAGTGGTGATGTTTACTTCACTCATAGGCTTGCTGCGATGTTTAGGAATAAGGAACCCAAAACAAAGAAGATAAGGGAGTCTCTCGAGCTGGCAGTCTGTGTTACGAGGTAAGCGGCTTCTTGGGCTCTCTAGTAGCTCTGGTTTCTCCTCTCTGCTGAATAACTCCATTAACCGCTTTTCTTCTAATTCCCATCCCCCTCCGGTTGACTCTCAAAACCTTGGAGTAAGGTGTAGGGGTGGGGAGAAGGTGGAAAGGTGGTTGGGAACCCCTCCTGGGGTCTCTGATTTCTGCGAGATGAGTTGTGTGTCTGTATTACCTTTACCTTGTATATTTTCTGTAAATATTCCTGTATATAGTGTNGGGAGGGGGGGGGGGGGGGGGAACTCCCAAACCGTCACAATACCCAGCACATTTACTCAAAACATAAAACTCAGCTTCCAGTTCTGTATGGATGAAATATTTGCAATCAAGCCTGTGAAACCCTACTGTCCCCATCTTACTGATTGGGAAGAACTATAAACAGAAAACAAGAAGAGAGGAAGAAATCACAAAAGAATCATGCTATAAAGCAATGTTGCTTGCCTTAAACTTAGGCTATGAAATTAAGCATGGGATTTACTTGTTTGCAACCCGTACCTCCATGCTACTGCCTTTTTTTTGTCTGAAATTGATAGCAATCTATGTTCAAAGTAACCTATAGGCATAAGTTAGGTCTGCAGAAATACTTCTTACTCAAAAGAAGAAAAAAAGCCCTCCTGTAAACATGTACTTAAAAAAATATTTTAGAAAGTTAATAAATATTCTTTCATCTAGTATTAGGGGTCTGGGTTGATGAAAAGTTCAACATGAGCCTGCAGCATGTGCATGCAGCCCAGACAGCAACTGAGTCCTGGGCTGCATCAAGAGCAGCATGGCCAGCAGGGCAAGGGAGGGAATTCTCCCCCTTTACTCTGCTCTCATCAGACCCTATCTGGAGTACTGTGTGCAGTTCTGGAGCCCCCAGCACAGGAAGGACATGGAACAGTTGGAGTGGGTCCAGAAGAGGGCCACAAAGATGATCAGAGGGCTGCAGCAGCCCTCCTGTGAGGGCAGATGAAAAGAGTTGGGGCTCTTCAGCCTGGAGAAGGCTTCAAGAAGACCTTATAGTCGCCTTCCAGTATCTGAAGGGGACCTACAGGAAGGCTGGGGAGGGACTATTTACAAGGTCTTGTAATGACAGGACAAAGGGCAATGGGTTTAAACTGGCAGAGAGGAGATTTAGACTGGATGGTAGGAGGAAGTTCTTTCCAGTGAGGGTGGTGAGACACTGGAACGGGTTGCCCAGGGAGATTGTGGTTGCTCCCTCCCTGGAGGTGTTCAAGGCCAGGTTGGACATGGCCTTGAGTGGCCTGTACTAGTGGGAGGTGTCCCTGCCTATGGCAGGGGGTTGGAACCAGATGATCTTTAAAGTCTCTTCCAACCTTACTATTCTATGATTCTGTTAATTTTAGATTCAGTACCACTCAAAAAAGATGCAAATTATTCCATAGGAAACATAATAATAAATTAAAAAACTCTTCACCATTAGAAACTGATTGTGGTTCCAGTACAATTCATGGAAGAACAGAAAAGTACAATAGTTTTAAAGATACCATAAATATTCAGCTACTTGTCAAAAAACATTTAAGAAGAGCACAGTGTTTGTGAACAAAGAGATACATAATACAATCCCATAAACAGACTAGAGAAGATTGATCAATTTTTCTGCAGCTTGTAACTTTTTTCGCTCTATGAATGTTTTAAACTCTCTGTTCTAGGGAAATTTAAGGAAGACTTGAATTTCTAACTACCTGATCCAAATAGTTCAAGCAATTCAGAGTACAGGAAAAGAAATCCTAAACCAAATAATACACAGCTAAGAAGACAGATGCAATCATTGCTTGCCATTTATTACATAATGATTACACAAGACTTAATAGTTAAAAAGCAAAACCAAAACAAAACATATCAAAAGATCTACCTCTTGAAAACATATGTACAAATTAAATAGATTTTCTCATCAAGGAAATGTCACTGTTCTAAAACTTGACCTCAGTGACTTCCTATCAAGGTCTGCAGTCAAGCTGGTTGCTTTCCCCACATGTCATTTTTTCACTGTTTCCTTACTTTGGGTCTTGTAGCTTGGTGTTAATAGACCAACTGTCTTTGAGCCACAGCGTAGCTTCATGGACTGTATCGTTTCTTTGTGTGTGGCTACTTTTTTGTTTATTAACTTCTGTTTGCTTTGTTGTGCTTTGGGTTTTGGGAGAGAACAGAATTATCTTGCTGTGACAGTAGCCTTAGGCAGATAAAGAACAATTGCTTTGGAACTTACCACATCACATCTTACACTTTTGTATGTTCTGTAAAGCAGTGATCCTCTGCCGCATAACCAGTACACAGTACATTGCCTATTAATCTCCCACAGCACACAATGTTCAGAAGAGTTAAAACTCACTTATAACTGAAAGAACAAAGGGCCTCCCAGACACATCACGATGAACAGACCATAGATCAGCAAAATCAACTGCTTCCCTTGCTTGCGGGCTTGTGCCAAAACATAAAAATATGTACACTGGAATGAGACAGGAAGGTGACTATCAGAGCTGTGACAGAGGTTCAAGATTTCCTTCCTTAATGTGTTTTCCATAACAAATTGAATAAAGTTTACATTGGGAGTGGCTAGTATTAAAGAAAGTGCCTCTCTGAAAGGAGAAAACAAACACCACAAGGTCATGAGGATTGCACACAGCTCTGTGAAATGAGGTCACAAAAGATTAGTTGTTAAGCTTTTGGAAGGGAACCATAAATCATCGTTAAGGATCTTATATCTTCAATGAGCTAGTCTTAAGGGAAAGAGGTGAGTCTGAAAAACTATTACAAGAGTAGGTAAATGGGGGAAAAAAAGCATGCAGAACACAAATGAATGTCCTTAGACCTGCAGGGACATAGCTAAACATGACAAAGTCAGATGGTGACAGCAAGTATAGCAAAACTACTGACTAGGGAATCAGTTCAGATGCAGTAAAATTTGTAGTGAGAGAAGACTGCCTTGAAAAAGAGAAAACTACCTACTTCTATTTTTCTCTGAGGAAAGGGAGAAGTTTGCTATTTGGAGAACAGTAAATACATACATAAATTAGAATTTGTGCCTATGTTTAATTCTACATTTTTATCCAACTACAATGTTGCTATGATGGCTATTATAAGTGTTCAATTGACTTCAGCACTTAGAAGAAAAATGTAAAACAGATGTACCTGTTTATAGGAAATGAGAATTGCAGACTTGTACTTCCTTCAGTACTGTTTAAGTGGTTTGGACTAAAAAAGGTCTATTTTAGGATGCTGTGATATGGAGTTATTGAGGTAGAAGAGAAAAAGAAATGAAGCTGAAGGACCTCTCAGGTGGTGGTCACTTATTGTTGGTTATAATTACTGTGACCTCTGATGACATAAAAGTGAAGGAAAAGCCAATGTTCAGGGCCAGATAAACGTTTTATAAATTGAATAGAGGCAAATTGGCAAAGTTTTAATGGCTTTTTTAAAAAATATATTGTTTTGAGGAAGATTAGAGGAAAGAACTTACCTCTAAATAATTGAAATTGAACACTTGATTAGCCAACAATCATTATTAAGCAAACAGTAGCAAAAAGTAGAGATCTTTTCCTTTGATTTTCATTTGTTGTAATTATAACATAAGAATGATCCAAGAATACTTGAGTGATTTCAATAAAGTCAGTGCTTTTAAGATGGTATTACTTAATGAGGCAGAAAATGGCAACATTTAAGATTAAAGCAATAGTGGATCACCCACCTTGCCAATTGTGCGCTTTTTCAGGTTACCTTTGTTGAGTTCTTTGTTGAGACCATAGAATTCAGCAGTGCAAAACATTCCTATGGATAAATCATTTCAAAATGCTTTGAAGCCTGCTTTCCATGGTTCTTACTCACAGTCAAGAAACTACTAAACATTATGGTGCTTGGACTATTGTCCATTGACAATACTGGCTATTGGAAAAGGTAGAGAGAAATTCACTGCCCATCCAACAGGAACATCAGATGACAGGTTCAGAGACAGGAGAAAATGTGTGTACAGTTACAGTTACTGTGTACAGTTCTGGAGCCCTCAACACAGGAAGGACATTGAACTGTTGGAGTGGGTCCAGAGGAGGGCCACGAAGATGATCAGAGGGCTGGAGTAGCTCTGCTATGAGGACAGGCTGAGAGAGTTGGGGCTCTTCAGCCTGGAGAAGAGAAGGCTTCCAGGAGATCTTATAATAGCCTTCCAATATCTGAAGGGGGCCTACAGGAAGGCTGGGGAGGGACTATTTACAAGGTCTTGTAATGACAGGGCAAGGGGCAATGGGTTTAAACTGGCAGAGAGGAGATTTAGACTAGATGTTAGGAGGAAGTTCTTCACAGTGAAGATGGTGAGACACTGGCACAGGTTGCCCAGGGAGGTTGTGGCTGCTCCTTTCCTGGAGGTGTTCAAGGCCAGGTTGGACAAGGGCTTGAGTGAGCTGTACTAGTGGGAGGTGTCCCTGCCTATGGCAGGGATTTGGAACTAGAAGACCCTTGAGGTCCCTTCCAACCTTACTATTCTATGATTCTATGAAAATGAACCTATAACACAGGTTCAGGGTCTCCATCTAGGAAATCAGATAAGACATCGGAAAGCATGGTTGGCTATAGCCCAGATTACATCTTACGCTTGGCAAATTTAGTGTTCCCTATACTTTCATTAAGGAAAAATAAAATCTACTGGGAGTTATACAGGACCAGTAAGGGCCAGTTAGGTCCCTGACAAATTATTGTCCTGTGAGTGGTTATTATGTGTGGTCAGATGAGAAAGTGGACTTTTATGTCCATGTCACTGAAGTTTCTTTCAAAAATCATGAAAACTTTGGAAATGAGCTGAACATGAATAGTGGTGCTAACTCTTGCATTTCCTAACTTCAGAATAAGGCATCTACACTGACAATGATAATATTTAAATGAAGCTAAGTTTTTTTTTCTTAATTTTCTCTTTCTACCTCATTCCCTTGCACTCTTCCTCCACTCCCTCCACTCCCTTTGCTCTATAATTCAGATTATGTTATACAAAGAGTAAAAATAATATCACTTTAGCATCATCTGTAATGAATGATTTTGGTCAATTTTGCATGGAGAGATAAAACTAACAGCTGATATGTTCCAATGGAAAAGATGGAGATGTCAGAAGAACAACAGAAAAAGAATGAGATCCCAAATGAACAGTACAGGAAGATTAAGAGAGTAACAAATATTCAGATCTCAATTTATTCACACAGGAGTTGCAGAAAGTTCTGGATGTTTTGATACTGATACTGCACAAGCTCAAACACATAGATTTATAGAAATATGTTGCTTTATATTAAGAGGTCACATACAGACCCTCAGACTTCTCACAATGCAGGCTGCTTGCGCTCATTACGCTTCAGTGAGATTTCAGTGGCTGTGGCTGCAGTTTTGCAGATGTATTTCAAGACTGATAAACTGAGTTATAGTTTTACAGATCTTAAATGCTTTTGGCACTGATTGACATTACTACAAAGTATAAAAATACAGAAATTAATCTTTCTCTTCTCCTTATGAATGATAATAGGTTATCACCATTTTTTTTTCCAGATGATTGGCATGTTAGATAGATCTGCTAGGGAACAAATATATTTTCTTTTTCCCCTAAAAATATTAATTTTGTGACAATCATAAAGAATATCAACCTGGGGAGTTAAATTATTGGAAAAGCTATAAGTAACTGACAATGGAACCTTTTATTGCTAAATACCAAGAAGACCTCATAGGCAGAGTATAATAAACATGAAACCTTCAAGATATACAAAGCAAAGCTGAAAGACAGATTGACAAGAGAAAATCCGATAAAGAACAAGTAATAAAACTGATAGTGAATCAAGCTAAAAGAGTTTTATACTACCCTCCTAACTACCTTCAAATTGTAACTATCAAAAAATGGATGTTAAGATGAGGAATTATTAGCACAATTTCTCTACAGAAAACACAGCAATCCTCTGCAAAAAGGCCTGAAATAAAATAACTACATTTAAAAGTAATTGTATGTGTATATGGAAGGAAAGATTATAAGAATTCAAGACTATTTGTGGGTCTAAGTACTTAAGAGAATTTTAAAGAAAGTATGGAGTGATGACATAAAAATACAAGTTGCACAAAATTTCAGTACTAAACAGACTTTCTCAGAAATAAATTATATTTTTAGGTGTCTTTTAAAAAGTAGACTTAAATTCTCTGCTTCTTTTTTTTTTTTTTATTTTTACTTTGCCTTTACTGAACAGTTATAAAATATCTGAAAACCAGATATTTGTAAAGTTGGGTTCTTTTAGTATTTACTTGGCTGTTTTTCATGGCTTCTGTGGTATTAAGATGTGATAGATCTTGTAATGACAGGACAAGGGGCAATGGGTTTAAACTGGCAGAGGGAAGATTTAGACTGGATGTTAGGAGGAAGTTCTTTACAGTAAGGGGGGTGAGACACTGGAACAGGTTGCCCAGGGAGGTTGTGGCTGCTCCCTCCCTGGAGGTGTTCAAGGCCAGGTTGGATGAGGCCTTGAGTGACCTGTACTAGTGGGAGGTGTCCCCGGATATGGCAGGGGGTTGGAACTAGATGATCCTTGAGGTCCCTTCCAACCTTACATTTCTATGATTCAATGTGCAAAAGTAGGTGGCATCAGCCTCTGAGCCATATTTTCTCTAGACTAATACTATTCATTTTAAAAAAAAAAATTCTAATGTCTTAAAACCTATAAAATCTCAAGGCTTTTTGCATCTCATCAGTAGATTAAGTAGAATCCTCCTCAAAGTATCAGTTCTACGAATCCAGTCTGGATTTTTTTTTCTCCAAATTTGGAGAAATTGACATTTTTCTATCAAGCTTTGTGCTCTTGATATCATATATTTTCTCTTTTCTTCATTAATGATGAGATATTCTTTCTTTTACAAAAAAGTAGTCATGAGCGTTACCAGGAAGGCATTGCTATTATCCATCAAAGGACAGTTAATGTGTGAAATAATTGTCATCTCTTTATACAAGGATTCTCTATTTAAATTAAGCAACGTCTTTCAAATTTGGTTAGGTACTGGGTACATGAATTATCCCAGTATGACTCAGGACTCAAATACGCAAAAGCTGGTAGCTTTGTACACAAAGTCCGTGGGGCCTGACGAGATCCAGCCACAGGCCCTGAGGAAACTGGCAGATGAAGTTGCTAAACCACTATGCATCGTGTTTGAAAGGTCATGGCAGACTGGTAAAGTTCCTCCTGACTGCAGAAAGGCAAACATAACACCCATCTTCAAGAAGGGAAAAAAGGATGACCCTGGGAACTACAGACCAGTCAATCTCACCTCTGTGCCTGGCAAGATAATGGAGCAGATCCTGCTGAAAGTTCTGCTAAGGCAAATGGAAAACAAAGCAGAGGTGATTGGTGGTAACCAGTATGGCTTCACCAAGGGCAGATCTTGCTGACAAATTTAGTGGATTTTTATGATGAAGTCACAGCAACAGTGGACAAACGGCAACTGATGTCATCTACCTGGACCTGAGTAAGGCATTTGACTCTGTCCCACATGACATCCTGGTCAACAAACTGGAAAAACATGGACTTGATGGGTGGAGC
>VWYK01128182.1:826-15575 GCA_013399775.1 Semnornis frantzii | reverse complement strand
TTCCTGGAAGTGTTCTAAAAACCATGTAGACATGGCACTTTGGGACATGGTTTAATGGATATGGTGATGTTAGGCTGACAGCTGAACTCAATGTCCTCAGAAGTCTTTTCCAACCTTAATGACCCTATGAAAAGAAGTATCATGTAATTAAAACTAAAGATGGTTAACCCTGGAATTTCCTCATAGTGGACTGCTTAGATTTGAAGTCTTAGTCTCAGTCCTCATTGCATTGCCAGGATCATTAAAGCTGGGCTCAGCTTTAAGCTGGGCACCTGCACGTCCAGATGTTGTGCTGATTGCCTCAGGCAGGGAGCACCTAATGTCTTCCAGGCTTCCCCACACTGCCTGTAATTCCCCTGCAGGGAGTGAGATGGCTGAAGCCTGTGCTGGGAACACATAAGGACTTCATTCTACCAGCTGCAGCTTTTAGCTTATCTTTAACAAGTGCTCTCCTTTTTTTTATGGGTACTTTTTTTAAAGTTTAGCATAACTGTGCTAAGATTTTTAGCCCTCATTGCTCCTGCTGGGTGAAAACTGATACCTTCACTAAGAAGGCTCAGTGCCTTCAGGCATTTTCAAACACTTTCTTGTCTCTGGCATTTTTCTGAGGGCCTCTCACATTCCTGAGGCTGTAAATGTAGTGGCTGAGTGTAGCAACCACCAGCATATATGCAGCATGCAGCAGGCTATTTCAGTGGCTGGGCTGACTGACGATACAACATAAGTAGATGAACTACATTACCTTTTGAAGTGTATGACTTTAATCAGGGGGCCACTGGGAGTGAAGAAGACTTCTGATACCCTGGGAGCTTGGTTGGGACAGGAAAAGTTCATAGGAAGGAAAGATTCCTTCAAGAACATAGAGAGCAGGGAGTAAAAATGTAGTAAAGCCTGTAAGCTGCCTGCCAAAACATTACACTGGGCTCTGCCCTGCAGATGGTGCCAGGCAGGGCATGGCAAATGGCCAAGAAGCAATTGCAGGAGCTCCGAGCCCATTATGGTATTGAAGAAAACCATCCACACAAGGCACAAATGATCTACAAGGAATATCCACTGAGCAAGCTTAACTTGATCCCTTACAAGGGGCCTTGCTCTGTGTGAGAGACAGTGGTTGAAGCAGCACAACCATCCAGGAAGAAAAAGACCTTGGATAAAAACACCAAAATGTGGGAGCAAAAGGTGCTCCAGACTACCACCATGTTGGCAGAAACACATCATGGGTGACAGAGTAACTAAGCAGAAATAATATTAGCATCTTGTGTTAGAAGGGCTCAAAAAGCTGTGTTTGGATTCCCTTCACCTCTAGTCGGAACACCAGAAGGACCAAAAGGTGGAAATCTCAGGACTGATAACATTCAGTGAAGGCTGCCAGGACACATTCCTTGGAAGCGTGATCTGTGCAGGCTTACAGAGGGTGAGGAGAAGCACAGCAGCTTATAGACAGATGGGAGACAGGNCCTCAGAGCAGAGCTGCTGCAGCCCTCTGAGCATATTCATGGCCTCCTCTGGACCCACTCCAACACTTCCATGTCCTTCCTGTGCTGGGGGCTCCAGAACTGCACACAGGACTCCAGATGGGGTCTGAGGAGAGCAGAGCAAAGGGGCAGAATCCCCTCCCTTGCCCTGCTGGCCACGTTGCTCTTGGTGCAGCCCAGACAGTGGCCTGCACTCACACTGCAGGCTCATGTTGAGCTTTTCATCACCCCAGACCTCCAGGTCCTCTTCTTCAGGGCTGCTCTCAGCCATGCACCACTCAGCCTGTATTTGTGCTTGGGATTGTGCCTACCCAAGTTCAGGACCTTAGACTTGTTGAAGCAACAAGTAGTGTTGGATCTGGCTTTAGCAACTGCAGTGTTACCAGAAACCCTCACTGGGATCAAGATCTTCCTGTGCTAGACACTGTATATGTACCTGGCTGGGAACTAATCAGTAATAAAGCTGATCTCCAAGGCAGTGTGCTGCTCCAACCTGTGGATACTGAACTTCACTAACTGGGGGACAGTGGAGATGAAGCAGCCTTGACAGGGTCAGCACATAGCCAGATCACACATAGAGAGCTGAGATGATGAACATGCAGGTGGATAAATCAGAATTTTTAAATATGAATCTTAAGCCAGGAGAAGATCTACCAAGCATCAGTCCCAGACAAGAGCAGGGGGAATGCAGGTCAGCAATGAATTTGGAATGAAATACAATCAGCAAATGAAGACATTTTGGACCAATGCTGCCTATACAGAAATAGTACCACGAGGAGCAGTATTATGAGAAACCTGAGAGGAACTTAAGGCTGTTGCATCTCCATACAGAAAGCTGTATTCAGTTGTAGGCATTTTGAGGACAGAGGCTGATAAACTATCAAGAATTTCAAGCTAATGTAGAAGAGAGAGGGAGAGAGGAAAGAAACATAACAGACAGAAGAACGAAGAAAGGAGGACTAAGGACCCAACAGGCAGCAGGGAATTTGCTCCAGCACCTGCAGCTTCGTGAAATAACCAAGTGGAGTTGTGATTCTCATCTGGAGATAGCTAGCTGTAGGGTATAGATAACAAAGGAGGACAAAATTTAGCTAGGATGAAACAAGAACAATCTCCCTGAACATAAGAAGATATCACAATTCTAAGTAGTTGTTATTAAGAAGTCCTAAGAAATGGCTTCCTTGGGAAAGCTGGCCTCTTGTCCCATGGGAAGGAGGAAGGTTCTGTTACTTAAGACATTTGTGACTGTAAAAAAGCATCCAAGGATCCCCTGCAGAGAACATCTGGTATGGATCAGGCATAGTTCCTGCAGGAAGCAGGGCAGTTGTGCTGGGTCATCACCATTGTTGCTTTTCTTTCAGTAGTGATGTATAGAAATTAAGTTTGGGTTTTATATGAAATTTACACTCAGTCATTACAATATCAAAGTTAAATATACAGAAAGCTCTGCTTAGCAGCCACCTGCAAGCTTCTGATAACAAGACACAAACAAGCAAGAGAAGCAACAGAAACACATTAATTTGATGGGGGGAAAAAAACATCTGAGCTAAGCTTTCACTCCTGCCCCCTGTTACCTGTCAGGAGTTATTAATTCTCTGTGGAAACCATTAAAAAGGAAAAAGAGTAGGGACCACTGGTTCGGACTCACATCCCCATTAGCATCCAGCAGGTCCTCTGCAAAAGATGGATGTACCTGCCCTTCACCTTCAGCAAGCATCAGACAGTCCACATGACTTCTTGCTGCTGCTGCAGGACCATTTCACCATCAGGGAGCAACCAAAAATTCATTTGGAAAAATAAATATAAAAAAAAAAACATTAAAAAATCTAAGGCTCTGATGAAAGAGCATAAAAGTATAGGAGACATTTTCATTTCACTGATCAGCAAGAACTGCTTCTTGGAAAGAAAAACACAGGATCACAGCAAAACAGGATGTTAGGCATTGGAAAGGACCCAAAAAGATCATCAAGTCCAACCTCCCTGCCAGAACAGGAACATACAATCTAGCTCAGGTCACACAGGAACACATCTAGATAGGCCTTGAAAGTCTCCAGAGAAGGAAACTCCACGACCTCTCTGGGGAGCCTGTGCCAGTGCTCTGTTACCCTTACAGTAAAGAAGTTCCTCTTTGTGTGGAGGTGGAACCTCCTGTGCTGCAGCTTCCATCCATTGCTCCTTGTCCTATGACAGGGAGCAAGTGAGCAAAGCCTGGTCCCCCACTGCTGACCCTCAGCCCTCAGATATTTATAATAATTTATTAAATCCTCTCTCAGCCTTTTCTCCAGACTAAAAAGCCTCAGGTGTCTCAGCCTCCCCTTGTAAGGCAGTGCTCCAGTCCCCTAATCATCCTCATAGCCCTCTCCAGCATATCACTGTCCCTCTTAAACTAGGGAACTCGAAACTGAACACAGTAAAACCAGTGAGGTTTTACTTCCACATCCTACCTTTACTGCCAGATTTCTTCACTTTGGAAGATGCAGGATGCACTTTGTTGTGTGTAATGCTATGAAATGATTATTTTTTTTTTCCTTGCCTCCAGTCTGGCACCATTTCCCTGCAAGGCAGATTAGAGATTTGCAGCTTTATCACAACCTTGTAACCTATTTGCATTCATTCATGGTAATGCCTAATCCCATTTTTAATCTTAATAAGCTCTTTAGTGCAATAATATCCTATGGCACTAAGGCATACAAGTTAATTCCTTGACTTCAAGCCAGGAGTCTCTTTGGAGCTTTTTCCACTGACTTCCACAGGCTTCGGATCAGGTCAGGCTCCAAAAAAAAACCCAAAACCCAACCTGCTTCAAACTGGTGAACAACCTGTCTGAAAGAAATGCTATGCTTTTATGTCCTTTAAATATGTAGCTTTTCTGTGCATATAAAAGCTGATTCTCCAAAACTTCAATCAGTATTTCACCAGAATAATTAGCTACCCTGACCCCAAGATGCTCCTGATAAACTCTGCAGGAAGGAATAATTCCTTACCCTCACTACCCTTGGCTGATGATTCAACAGGAGAAGTTTGGAACCTTCAGGTGCCTACTCCCAGAAGAATCTTATCTCTTGATCTACATTACTCAATTAAAAACAAGATTCTCAAGTTCATGCAGAAAAAAAAAAAAAGGAGATAGATTTATTATGAACTAAATTGCAAGAGGAAATTGCCACTAGCCATAATAACTCAATTACAGAGCAAATTTTAAATTGCCTCTTTTGAAGGACTGAGAAAAGTCACCATGTAGGGACCCCCTGGACTTCCTCTCTGAGCCCCAAATGAAGGGTCCAAGTGGTCCCTGTAATACAAATCTGATTTGCTTTCAAACTGGAATTGTGGATGGGGCCTACACAACAGTACAGAAACTATTCACTGCCTTTCGTGTGGCTTCACTTTGACACTACTTAAAAATGAGAAGAGCATTCTGTTTCCATGGCCCTTTCAGTGCCTGGGGATTTGTGACAAGGAGATCTTATCAATGTGTACAAATATCTGAGGGGTGGGTACCAAGTGGTTGGGGCCAATCTCTTGTTAGTGGTCAGCAGCAATAAGACAAGGAGCAATGGCTACAAACCCAACATGAGGAGAAACTTCTTTACAGTGAGAGTAAAGGAGCACTGGAACAGGCTGCCCAGAGAGGTTGTGGAGTCTCCTTCTCTGAAGACTTTCAAAACCTGCCTGGATGCATTTCTGTGCAAACTACTCTAGATGATCCTGCCTTGGCAGGAAAGTTGGACTCAATGATATCTGAAGGTCCCTTCCAACCTCTAAAGTTCTCTGATTCTGGGATTTTGTGACTCTCTGATGAGGCACCGAATGTGCACAGGAGGTAAATCAGCTCAGGGCTCAGACACACGTCCAAAGCAAGGGGGTTGCCACAGCTTTACAAGCTACTGCTTGCTGACTGGGTTAGAGGTGGTGACCTTTCTGGCTGCTCCAGTTGTCAAATAAAATACAGTTTATGGTGGCTTATGCTTGCATGTATCTTTTCTGCTTGTGTAGAGCTCAGAGGGCAAGCACAACCCATTGCTGCAGCTCAGCTGCTGAGCAGCACTGAGTAACCCAGAATGGCTTCATTATTTTCCATCAGGGATCCATAACCTCTGTTTTGTTTATTAAGGAGATGGTAAAAAGGCCATTTGATCAGACCCACCAATGTCTTAATGGGACTGCATTTCTGATAGGAGATGAGTCTTTGTTCCAGCAGCAGAATCAGATCAGGAGGCTGGAAACTGGTGTTTGATACATTCGAATAAGAACCACATTGCTCATTTCTAACAGAGGAAATGATGAACCTCAGAAACAACTTTCCATGTGATCTGTGCCCTTCAAATCAAGATTGTGTGACAGGATGGAGGATAGATATGCTGTAGCTGGCATCTGAGGCTCAGGCAGTTCAAAGCAGAACCACTGGAGAAGTTCTCAGGTCGGAACTACACAGGGTGTCATCAGGATGATCCCAGATGGTTTTGACAGTCTGTCACTCATGCTTACCTCTTAGTACACAGGTGGGAGCCTATAAGCATGAGCAGGTGATTTGCATTTGCATGAGGTGTATCCAGCAGGCAAGGTCCACACGTGACAGCAGAACCAGATGGAGAACTGCAAATTTCCATGGGATTCAAAAGAGAGATGCTAATAATGCATTTATAACAAATTAATTTTAATTAGCAAGAAGGTAGCCAGGACACTCCATTTCCTCAGGGTATAGTCCAGCTGCAGACGCAAGCCTACCCCTGGGATTTGCTGTTAGCACCAGGAGTGGGACTGACCTGGCATTGCTTTTGTTCCAGTGCTGGAGGCTGTGAGGCTACAGGTGTGTGACTGTGTGCCCTCTCCAATTCCCTCTCCCACCTCCTATACACAACTGCCTCCTTGAAGCTCCTTTTGAGGATGATGGCGGTGGCTGTTAAACATGTCCTGCTCTTCTGCGGCTCCCCACATGCTTGTACTGCTTCTACTTGATGTTCATCCAAGGGTCACTGTGCCCTGCTCTCAGTGCTGGATCCTCAGCTCCTGGTCATGTCAAACTCTAGAATTTCCTTAATACAGAGATGTCCTTACAGGGGACACAGCTTTTTATGGTTAGACAATAATGTCTGTGGTGTATCATAAGAGCAGGAGCTATAGATAGAGAACATAAAGGCAGTTTGGGTATGTTTTCTCATTTAAAATGTCAAATGGCCTTTTTAGGTTCATAAATACTAGAAAGCCAAAGCTATCCTTCTGACATTCTTTAAGAGTCTGTAAAAACAGAGCCCTAAAATCTCTGCCCATACCAGCCCATGCTTCTTCTGCCTTGTACCTTGACCACTTTGAGTGAGGCTGTGCAGACCCTCCTGACACAGAATCCCTGTCCTGTTCTGTTGCCTCTTGTCATCTTCCAGCCTTTATCCACTTTCTTGTTACCCTATAGGTTCAGCTGAAAGTGGGGCAAAGAGAGCTGGAGTAGCTTTTGCCTTCCAAACTGTATGCCAGGACTGCCCAACAGCACCACTGGCTTGCAAAGCTACAGCTGGCACAGGGCAGCAGGCTACATCCTCTAGCACAGCTTCCCATTGCTGACACTGAAACACAGGGAAGTTCTTTATCCACTGAAACATTTAGAGAGTTCTCAGAAGGTGATGGAAGAGGAGCCATGGGATTAGTAACATCTGAATGCAGAGCACAGGGAGCCCTGCTGCCTCCTTGACCCACCTCACCACAGTAGGAGGGGAATAATTCCATAGGATCCAGGGCCAGGAGCAGGACAGAGGGATTCAGGATACTTATCCACAATGATGCATGTGTCTCCAGGGTAAATTCCCCTTACATGGAAGCAGTGATTTCAACTTTAGAAAATGCCAAATGCTGATACAGATTTGCTTGGGAAAAGCAAAACAAAAACAAAAACAATTTTTTTTTTTTTTAAATTCATCTTTTGGCAGCTCTCCCATAAATAAGAACTTTCTTTTACTGGAAGCAAAGACAGGAGGCTTTTGGGGAAATACATTGTACTTTTAGCACTATTGAGTATTATCCAAGCTCTCCACAACTGTTGGAAAACAGCTGTGGAGCTCTGTTTGGAGCAGTGAAAGTCATAGTTATGACTTTGAATGACACAAACACAGAGGTACAAAAAAAAATAGCTTGGGTTTATCTATTCTGTCTTCTGAAATCTCTGAAAAAACAAACATCTTCAAGACTGTGAGGCTTTGCCAAAAGTTAAAAATACAATTGAAGAAGTAACGGCCACAGCATATTCCTAACACCAAGTCAACAGAAGGCTGGAGCAGCTCTGCTCTGAGGACAGGCTACAAGAGTTGGGGCTTTGCAGCCTGGAGAAGAGAAGGCTTCCAGGAGACCTTAGAGTAGCCTTCCAGTATCTGAAGGGGCCTACAGGAAGGCTGGGGAGGGACTATTGACAAGGTCTTGTAATGACAGGACAAGGGGCAATGGGTTTAAACTGGCAGAGGGGAAATTTAGACTGGATGTTGGGAGGAAGTTCTTTGCAGTGAGGGTGGTGAGGCACTGGCACAGGTTGCCCAGGGAGGTTGTGGCTGTTCCCTCCCTGGAGGTGTTCAAGGCCAGGTTGGAGGAGGCCTTGAGTGACCTGTACGAGTGGGAGGTGTCCCTGCCTATGGCAGGGGGTTGGAACTGGATGATCTTTGAGGTCCCTTCCAACCTTACCATTCTATGATTCTATAACATGAGCAATAAATAAGTCAATCTACTTGGAATACTAAGTAAATAAATAAAATTACCCACAACTGAGTAAGCCTAACCAGTGTCTTTTGTCACACAAATGCACATAGCTCTCACCTCCTCTCCCATAGAAAAGTTTTGAGTGCAGAAAGAAGTTTAGAAAACAATTCATTATCACACACTAAATGTCACTTAGACACTTTTATTTTTTTTAATCAATTTTGCTTACCCCACTATCCTGACCTAAAAAAACATGCCTTCTCTCTCAAATAAGGTAAGAATGCATTTGTGGATTCATCATCCTCTTTCTTTTTTTCTGCTGAAAGGCATGCTGTGTCCCAGGAATCTGCAAGGCACCAGGAAAAAAAAATATTAAGTGATTTTCAGCCTGCAGTCTACAGTCCTCAGGGACTCCATGAACTATTTCTAAGGGGTCCAGGATAAACAACCAAGAAAAGCAAGATGCTTATCACTATGCTTTAATTTGATGGGCAAGAATTCACACTCCATTAGGACAAAAATAAAAATAATTAACATATTGGAAAAAGATAAAAGACATCATCCAAGGTCGAAAGTGGTCCAGAAAAGTCTATGAACCCACCTAGAGAGCAAAAACCTGCTTCATACACACCACTTTCTGTATTGTATGAGTTTCCACTAGCTGAAGTATGAAATTATGATGATTTTATGTGGTTTCTCAGCAGCATTTTGCATCCCATGCAGAATTCTTGCTGCTGCACCTCTTTGCTCAGCAGCATCGATGCCAGATAGCTTAAAGCTACTGCAGTGGTTTCACCACCTTTCTAGTGCTACTTTATCTGAGCAGTTGTTATTCCACTGAGTCAGGTGGCTTTGCTTTCATCTTAAAAGTAGAAACATTATTGAACTGTTTGTTTTCTGCATTATAGATCTGCTTTGCTGATGTAGTCAGCCAGCCATGGATCTTCTTGACTCATTAAGCACCACCAGACCTGCACCATATTGTCCTAATTTGAGGACAGATACCTTGCAACAGACAGACAAACTCAGCCTCTTCTGGGTTAATATTTGTCATAATGTCTGTTATATTATGGATCTGTTTGGTGCAGCAACAGGCAACAGAGCATACCTGCATTGCACAGCAGAGCCTGCTGCAAAGGTCACAGAGCTAATGCCCACCAAAATAGTTCTGTATTGGGGAACAGCCTAACAGCACAACAGTCTGGCCAGATAATTTTCCCTGCAGAGGAATGAAGTCACTGGTTAAAATGCTGTACTGTTCTCTAGATCTAGACTGCAAGCTCTGCACAGGTCTGCTCAGATATTCCAGCCTTAACTGAGGCTAGCCCCAAAACACCTGAGCTATGAAGTACAGGCATGCTGCCTTTGTGCTAGTCCAGCAAATCGCCAGAAGGATGCTCAGTGTTTCTGCAGAACTGGTTGGAGTCTCTGTTGGCTGAGTCCCTCAGCAAACAACCTGCCCCAAGCAAAATGTGCTGAACCTTCAACCAGATTTGCCTCTTATCATCTTCTCTTGAGAGCGAGGCCAGTCAGAAACTCCTTTTTGTGCAGGTCAAGACAGCAGATTGGCCTTCAGAGAAACACTGGAGTTGGGGTTCTTGAAGAGAATCCATCATCTTCAAACCTGAGGAACTGTTCTCTTGGCTATCCTCTGCTAATTGTGCACTCTCCCTTTTAATTTAATCATTCTTCTGCTGAAGAAACCCCAACCTACTTTGAACCAGTGAGGAGAGGACCATCCCAATTACCTGTACTAGTGGGAGGTGTCCCTGCCTATGGCAGGGGGTTGGAACTAGATGATCCTTGAGGTCCCTTCCAACCTTACCATTCTATGATTCTATGATTCTATTTTACACAGACCATATCATCTCTAGACAACATGTTTCCATAAAGAAATAAATAAGCAAACAGCAAAATATTTTCTGTGCTCTTGTGCAGCAGCATAAACCTGCACAAGGGCAGTGCGTTAGAAGTGTAGGTGGCACAAGAAGCCATAGCAAAAGAATCTATTTGCCATTCCACTACAGGACTGCTTGGTGTCATTACCAGGCTGAGTTAGACAGGAAAGCAAATTGCTAACCACTAGGTTAGCTTGAGAGGGGTTTGGTTTTGGGCTATAATTAATGCTGTGGAATGTAAATTCAAGTTCATACTCCTTAACAGGGTACTCAATCAGGATAGCTCTTCTCTACATGCTCCTTTGTTGATGTAGGATCAGAGTTTGCCATCGGTAAGCACACACTGTCTGCCTACCTGCCCTTTCATTAAACAGGTCTCTCAACTTTTCCCTCCCTGGAGCATCTTTCCCACCAGCATTTCTCACTGTCTTGCCTATTCAGTGCCATATTGAAAGTCAGTCACTGTTCTTCCCAGCACTGGTGTCACTGCTGCTTAGCATCAGTCTGTATTTTGCATTTTAGGAGCATACTCTCTGAACTAAAGAAGATTTCTAGCTGGATGCACCTTTCACAGGTCTTTTTGAGTCACGAGGATCTTCAGAGCCTGGTTATCCCAGTGTCCCACACAATTGATCAGAGGCAACCTTTAGTCACAAATCCACTGACTCCATACTGACACTGGGACGCATCGGTCCTGCTAACAGTGATCTATGGCAAGGCCCTTATGACCTGATGGCAAAGCTTTCACTAACTGCTTCTTTGCTCTCCAACCACAGCCAATCTCTATGGGGTCTATAGCTAAGGGAAAAGAAAATACTATTTCATTTTTTAAAATCAGAAAAACTAATTGAAGTGGTTTCTGTAATGAAAACTCATGTTTACAAAAGAGGCACACAGCCAGCAACGCCCAGTTTAGAGCAAGGAGGGCAGAGGAGGGACTAGACTTAACCTCAGACCCATTGCCACATTGCTACCTAGCTTGTGAAAATTCATGTACTGAGATTCAAAGATAATGCCCTTATCTTCAGATAGAAGTCTTTTGAGCTAGATCTCTGCAGGCTGAAAGTACAACTGTGGACTTACTCTGCATCCTTCCGCAGTGCTTACTATTGGCAGCTATCAGAAACATGACAGTGGGTACATGAACCCTGGGGCCAACCCAGTGTAGCCTGTCTTATGTCCTGAGCTATTTCAAAAGCCAAGGAACTGATTTCTCTTGGTTCTGATTCCCCTATAGTTAGAAAGACACTAGTGAAAAGACTCGTGGAAAGACAGTGAAACCAGTAAAAATAAAAAGGGCAAACTGGGCAGAAGGCAGCGTGGGCACAAGCACAGTGCTGGAAAGAGTCACAGAGATTAACCAAACAGAACAGCAGGAGTAGAGAGGTAAGGTGTGATGGAGAGGAAAAGGGAGAAGGATTGCTTGGAGTTCAGGCTGTGTCCCAGAAGTGGCCAACTGTGTGGGCCTAGTTATGGCAGATTAACAGAACAAGGAAAACCTACAAGGGCCCCTTCACTAGGCCAGGGACACAGTCCCTGCAGCACCCAGCCCTCCAATTGTGAGTAGGTTAGGTAACATCTACACATCAGCTTTCTATGATAAGTTATACTGGCAGCATGGTAGAGGTCTCTAAGGATGGGACTCACCTCTCCTGACTTTATATATCTATAGCATAGTTGCCAAGGGGGATTTAGTGAATAAACCCACTGGAGCTGAAGGACATACTCATCTAACCAAACACAGGCATCTGCATCAGCATGAGGTGAATCCCATGCTAGTCTCAGCTATATTGGTTCATCCTCCACAGACAGGCTGGGGGGGGGGTGAAATAAGGTATCTAGTTTAGATGCAGACATTTGTATGTGATCAGAGGTGTGTGCCATACCCAGAACCCCAAAATAGAATAGTTCAGAATGCAGAGAGGCCCAACCCTGACACAATAGTGACAGCAACAGAACACCAATATGGAGCTGGAGAACTTGGATAAAAATAAAACCTGTGGGAACAAACCAAATTCTCAAAGCAGTACAATAACTGTTGGTTAAGTAACAGAGTTTTGACCAGCATTCCTAAAACACCCAAAACCCCTTAGCAGGGCTCCAAACTTTGCTGTGCTAAGCCATATAATAAAAAGATATTCCCTATCCCTGGAGAATATGTGCAGGAGCAGTAAGACCCATGCATGGTCATCACTCGTTTGACTTTTTTTCTCAGCTGTTTCCAGAATCACTCAAGCATTTTTCTCAAGGGTGTTCATGCTGGAACACAGCAACATGATTTTGGGAAGCACTTTTGTTAAAACAGGGTTGCCTCAGAACAGGGCACATATTGTTGCTCGCAAACTTTCTGGCACTGCGAGGGCAAGTTTGTACCATGACATTTCAGGTTTCGTTTTGGGTGTTCTCCAGTCGTTTCAACATGCCTCAAGAGCTTCAGCAAAGGCTTTAGAACAGAATGAGGTAACAAAGAACAATATTAGAAATATTCCCCAACTATGTGGCACAACTGTTTTAATACCTACAAGAACCAGATTGTTTGGGAATGAAACATAACCCCTCAAATTACAAAGTTTACAGAACTCCTTTTTATCTCAGTAAACACAGGAAGGAACTTAAACAGCACAACAGACTCAGAGTAATTTGTTAATGAAGGTAGAAAACCAGATTTCAATTTGTTTACTTTTTCTGTACTCCAGGTTTGAGTGCAGGTGTGTGTTGAGTATCCATTTGCACGTGTCTTCTTGTTCAGTCTTTAAAACAAGGTCACTTGGCTTTTTAATCCAAATAGAAGCATTAGAATACAGTAGTTTATTTGCAGTTGCAGATGAAATCTTCAAAGAAAGCCCAGGAGGCATATTAAAGTTAGTGCCAGGAAAAGGGGAAAAAACAAACCAAAACAAAACAACAAAGAAACCCAAGCAAGAACACAAGAATCAGTATTGGCAGCCAGAGATGTGATGCTCAAGACACGGCCTGAGAGAAGAAAGTATCTGGAAAGAACAGAAAAGAACTAAGTGAAAACAACTGGATTTAAAGGAGCTTGCTATTTAGAGGAGCTTGCTTGACTAAAAACTCCTCAAATATCTATGAAAATTCATAAACACTTAACAAATCATGCAAGTGAGTTGGTCATATAAGCAACCAGAGAGCAGATTATTTTATTTAGCTAAAAATAGCTGGGATATATTCATTTTTTTAACAGCTTGCTTCCTGTAAAACAGAGAATGCACCTTTAAGAATTGTGAAATCAAAGGAAAACATGAAAACTAAGTCAGAAATAGAAAAATACATACATGATTGTCTCAGAGAGAAACAAAATAGATGATTACCTTCAGTGCTGCATTTTATCACTCCATAAGCTATGTTACAGCCAAAGGAAAACAACAATGAAAGCAACCAGGTCAGTTCAGGACATGATTTATTTTGAAGCTCCTCTGTCACATGTTTAACAGAAACACATTTCACCATACTGCTAAGAATAGTCCTATAGGAATGGAAAGAAATATAAAGCATGTGTGCATGTTTGCAGCACTGGGTGAAAGGGGCCCAACACAAACCATTACTTCATTTGGTGCAGCATTAAATGCCTTTTTTTTTTTACTCCTCCTTTGTGTCCCTTCTGAGTGATACAGTCTTCTTGAGTGATGTAAAGGTTTTTAGATCATTAGCACTGGGGAGAAAAGCCTTGCACAAGAGTAAAGAAGGACTCCATGGAAGAAACAGCAGTTCAGAGTGCTGTTTGTGGCTCTCAGTAAATGAATGACCATGAATGCTGAATACCATACAGGTACCCCTTTCTCTTTTCTTTTTTTAAAGAAGATTTAAACTGCTGTGATGTGCCTGAGCATTCACATCTAAGCACCATGCCCAAATGAAATCACTGCTATTTGCAGCACCACTAGCATTTACACAGAGGAATGCAACAAGAAACGCAGAGCTTATTTTCACTGAAGAGTTAAATTAAGCTTCTAATGTTGCAGATTGAATGCTGTCTTCATATTACAGAATCATAGAACATTAGTGGTTGGAAGGGACCTCAAAAGATCATCCAGTCCAACCCCCCTGCCAGGGCAGGATCTCCCAGAGTAGGTCACACAGGAATGTGTCCAGACAGGTTTTGAATGCATCCAGAGAAGGAGACTCCACAACCTCTCTGGACCACCCATTCCAGTGTTTTATCACCCTCACAGTGAAAATGTTTTTCCAGTGAAAATGTAGAACCTCCTATGTTCCAGCCTGCATCCAGGGCCCCTTGTCCTATCATTGGGCATCTCTGAGAAGAGAGGGCTCCATCCTCCTGACACTCACCCCTCACATATTTATAACCNACATATTTATAACCATTAATGAGGTCATCTCCCAGTCTTCTCCAAGCTAATTTCAAATGCTGCAAATTGAATATCATCTTTATGTTAACCTTCACCCATGTGTGATGCAGAGCAAATACAAGGTAGAAACAGATTAATGTTGCCAGGCTTCACACACTTCCCATAATTTCTGTGCAACAAGAAAGGATGAAATTTTCACAGAATTCACAGTGAAACACTTTACAGAACAACCTCCCACACCTCTTTTGGTGATTGCAACCCAGTCCAAAATGATCCCTGAGTTTGTCTATCCAGTACTGTATCAGAAGCTCCCCTTTCTCTCCTTTTCTCTCATAGCTGAAGCAGTTGAAGTAAAAGCTTTTTTTTTTTT
>VWYK01128181.1:0-21061 GCA_013399775.1 Semnornis frantzii | reverse complement strand
CCTCCATCCCATCGACACCTACTCCTAACTTGGTGTCATCTGGAAACTGGCTAATGATGGACTCAATCCCCTGGTCCAGATCATCAATAATAGGACTCTGTAGCTCTCTATGAATACTAAACAAGGAAGATGGTTTTTGGAGAGAATTTGCTAGTTCCTCACTGAGGCTGCTATGCTGCTTTGTCCTCCTTCCTAAGCTTATGTTTACAAGAAAACGTGTGATGACCCAGCAAGCACACTCCTGCCATATTGTGGACCCAAGCCCCTGACCCCTTTTCAGAGCAATCACCACTTTACTCATGACCTCAGGATTAATCATGTGATTCCACTACAGCTCTTCATATCTCCTAACACTGGCCTGCTCTCCACAGCTCTAGTCACACTACACTGATGATGGGATGTACCAAAAAGCATATTCCAAGGCCACCACACCCCCAGTCTGAAGGGGTCTGAAATACAAACAATCCTGTTCATCAAGTTCAAATTTTTCACCAAGGCTGCTATGCTGCTATTTATACATAAACAACCTTTTTTAACACTCATGACACAGTTTTTCACTGAAGGGATCTGTCTCTTCAGTTTCTGCATAGCAAATGCCACCTCCGGTCAAATGCTTTGGGATTCATCTCATTAGTTATGGAATTAGTGAAGATTAAGCCTGTGTTTGTGGTGGAGGCACTGAAGTTTGGTGGCTGGGCTTGGATTCCTGGTGGCCCTATAGCTTTCCTGTCCGCTGAGATCACTGGATTTCCCCAGCTGCTGGTATGTGCTGAAGTGAGGAGAACAGTTGCCAGCAGGGTGATTAGCGATAGAGTGATAGTGAACCAGTAACAGTGGAGACATGAAGATGAGTGTGGTAATTTTAGTTTCGTGCCCACGTTCACCAATGCATGTTGTGATTGGATGGGCAAGAGTTTCTTATCTCCTTGATGTAGCCAGAGATAAGGGAAAGCCAGAGCATTTATTGCCCTCTAAAACATACTTTCCTTCCACCTTCTATGCACCATGGATAGTGTCAGTCTGCATGCCTGGACCAAAGCAACTGCAAGAGCAAGCTCAGATCCATGCATTGCTTTCGATTGTCCAGCTCAGCTTTTGATTGACTAGAAACTGGGAGTTTCTCAGTCAGCTCAGCATTGGGCAGTAGTTTTCTGTGCCCTTCATCTTGTAACCGGAACAATCAGTCTTCACGTAAGCTCCCTCCCAGTCATCCATCAGAGAAAATTTGATTTAAACATTTTGCTTCACTTGTGATACTGCATTGTTTTATGGTTTTCTATCTTTGGGCAGAAATAATGTTAAAATTCAAGCGACTTCATGCACTTGAGGTGAAGACTTGCAAAATTTACCAGAGTTTATTGGAGTCTGGCTTCCGGAAATAAGGCCAAAGTGGTTCAGCAGCGGAAAAAACCAAAGCCACTTCTGACCATGCTGTACAACACAATAAGCTTGTATGCAGTCCCTTTGAAGTCATCCTTTGGCTTTTTTTTTTTTTTTCCTGTCATAGGTCAACTTAATTTTCACTGTTTAGCTTACACATCCTATTTTAGTCCCCTTTGGGATTTAGGAAGAAGTATGTGGCCGAGCCGGCTGAGCCAGCATTTAAATCCCATGTGTATGTAGCACTGTGTGACATGTGCCATTTATTTCTTGAAGCCCAACATTGGACGATTAGGAATTCCCCACGGGCCTTCTGGAGAGAAAGTGGCTGTGGTGACTGTGGATGACTGTGACACGGCAGTGGCTGTGCGCTTCGGGAGCCTCATTGGAAACTACACCTGCGCAGCCCAGGGAACTCAGACAGGCTCAAAGAAGTAAGGACTCCTTACATTTGTCTTTCCCACTCATTTTCTTCTTCCAGAGAAGAGTGAACAGTATGTGATCAGCTAAGCATATTGTTTGAAAAGCAGTGTCATGAGTTTAAAGAACCGACAGAGTGAAGCTCTCAAACGAATTGGAGAAAAAAACAGAATTGTATTTGGAGAGAGTTACAGAGAGAAATTACAAAGATACAGAATCCATAAGCGAACCCCCTGAATTTTCCCCCAACCCAAAACTAAATCTATCATCCCCAGTGCTGCAATCCTCCCCCCTCTCCATGCCTCGGCCATCCAAGAGGCCTAAGCACAGCCTCTGGAGGCCCCAGACCAGGCCTATCCTTACATATTTGTCCCGATAACGCAGCTCCTGCCCTGGCACAAGGCTGGAGGGGAAGGAAAGGAGAGCCAGCTGACTTTGCTGTGAGCTTATGAAGAGATAGCAGAATTATGGGATTGAATAACAATCTTCTAGTCCCAAGAGGACTTTTTTTAACCCTATTGTTCCCAACCTGGGACAAGCAGATATGATTGAACAAGAAAATGTAACAAGTTTTAGTTTGGTAGATGGAATTTATTGGAAGCTGTGGCAGGTGCACAGGGTGGGATACAGAGTTTTGTGTAGGTACAGACATGTGCCTAGGTTACTTGTAAAATGAAAAAAAAACAAACTTGGATGCAAAATGAAAAAAAAAAAAGACTTGGATGTGGGACACCTGGATAGGACCCAAAAAACACTACTCAGTATGAAGTATAGAGAGAAGGGCAAATACAACCTTAGATTATGAATGAAGGAGATGGCTGAAGAGCTTATTAGTTATATGATTGAAGTTAAAAGTCCTTAAACAGACACGGAAATAAAGGAGATGCAGAAAAGGCTAGTGGAAATCATTAGGTATTAAAAATTCTTTCCTGTGAGGAGGGACCAAAAAAGGTAAGTACTTTTGAGTTTAAAGAGGAGATGGAGAGCAAGCAACCAGCATAGCAGGGGTACAAAGTAGTGAGTGATAGCAGAAAGACTATTGAGATGTAGATGATATTCAAGGAGGTATTCAAAGAGGCATTAAAGGCCAGGATTAGCAAGGCTCTGAGCAACCTGATCTAGTGAATGGTCCCACTCACTGCAGGGGGCTTCAGTTAGATGATCTTTGACGATCTCTTCCAACCCAAACCATTCTATAATGCCCTAAAATCCTGAGAGAAGAAGACACCATAAAAATTAGGGCTAATTCAAACTAACCCAGTGATGTACAGTGCGGAGTCATTCCTTGGAACCTGCATCCACTAAATGTTTCTAACACTGTAAATCTTCAGAAGATTTTAAAAGAGTTGACACTGTATAATAACTGAGTCTGTGTCAAAATCTACCCTTGTGCTGAGGAGCATAAGCCAGCCCCTGGGTGATCAGAGTCAGAGAGAAGTGTCCTGCAGCTGCACATTTTTCCGTTACTTTAATTTTCTCTTTCATATTGGCCACTGTTAGTGACAGGTCATTGGATTCTGCACGTGTATGGCAGCTTCTAAGTTAAAAGTTGTGGTATTTCTGAAAGGTCCTCTGATTGTAAGCTCTGGAAGGGCTGATGTCCCAGAGAGAACTGCAAAGGCCATAAACAGCTCTTATGTGCTTAGGGAAGCAGTAAGATAATGAGCAAACCAAAACAAGCTATGTGCAAGAGGTGATGAGCATTGTTTTTGTTTCTTCAGATCTTTGGACCTAACTGGCCCTCTGCTCCTTGGGGGTGTCCCAAACTTGCCTGAAGATTTCCCAGTGCACAACAGGCAGTTTATTGGCTGCATGAGGAACCTCTCTATCGACAGCAAGCCGATCGACATGGCGAGTTTCATCGCCAACAATGGCACTCTGCCAGGTATGAGCAATGACTGCCTTGAAAGTCAACAGAACTCTGTCATAGCCATGTGTGTAACTGAGAGAGAATGGCATTTATGTCCTATTCCTAAATTGTGTTTGTCTCATAAAACAAATTCTACAATCCTCCAAATATGAAAGCTGCTTCATGAGGCAGTCTTTTGGAGGCTTTGGTTTGTTGAATACAGGCCGAGAAAGTTGGGGTTGTTCAGCCTGGAGAAGAGACGGCTCCAGGGAGACCTTAGAGCAGCCTTACAGTACTTAAAGAGGGCCTACAGTAAAGATGGAGAGGAACTTCTAACAAGGGCATGTAGTGATAGTACAAAGGGCAGATTCTCCTTTTCTGGAGAGATTCCAAACCCATCTGAACACTGTGATCTTGGGCAACTTGCTGTGGGTGACCCTGCTTTAGCAGAGGTTTGGACTAGATGGCATTCAGAGGTCCCTTCTAACCTCCACCACGCTGGGATTCTGTGATGACTCTAAGCTGAAAGAGGTTATACTTAGATTACATGTAAGGAAGAAGGTCTTCACTGGAGGCTGGTAAGGCATTGGAATAGGTTAAAGAAAGATACTTCATCCCCAGAAGTGTTCAAGGACAGGTTGGATTGGACTTTGAATAACCTGGTCTAGTGGAAAGTGCCCCGACCTTGGCAGGAAAACTGGAACTCGAAGTTCTTTAAGATCCCCTGCAACCCAAACCATTCTACGATTCTTTGATTCGGTTTTCAGTCCTTGGATCCCTGATCAGGATTACTTCTGCTGTAAAAAAGGTCATAATCATAAAACTGTCTCTTAGATGCAAAGTCCCTTCCCTTCTTTCCATGCTGCTGCAAGTCTGTGTAAGAGCTTAATTGCAGTTTTTAGGTATGTTGCATTGATGATGGATTAAGAATGGATTCATAGCACATACTTCAAATTACTCTTTTGTCTTGGAGCCCTTTTTTGACAGTTGTGTCTCTGGTATTAGTTAAACACAAATTTGTGTCTTAGAGACATGCACATCAGTAGGCCATGAAGTGTTTTCTTCAGAATGGATGCTTTTTCCTCTTTTGCTAATGTGTTCCCATATAGTTTAGAACAATGATGTATAGTAGAGTTATTCCACTCTGTAGCACTGCACATTGACTTTCCCTGGTTAGGGAACAGTAAGTTGTGCACAGTGATACCGAGTTACAGCACCAGTGCATTTCTCTGTCTCCAGCAGTGTATGACAGGGGGTGAGTATAAAAACAGGACAAGCACGCAGTGATATTCCCCCCCAAATTTCTCATGGTCCCCAGTGATTTACAGTTCAGTGACTGTTTTTAAGAGCCTTTGATAGGCTTTGTCTATGAATTTGGCACTTGTTCCCATCACACAGACTCTTACCATCCACATTTTTGCTTCACTGACTTCAAGAATATTAAACACCCCCACACCTCCTCCCCCAAACCTAAAACGGTCATGTCTTCTTTTTACCTAAGAACTCAGATGCAATCATTCAGAGCATTTTTCTTTTTAAAACTGTGTAAAGTGACTGTTTCCCTAAATTTCAGGCTGTGCAGCACAGAGAAACTACTGTGAAACCAACTGGTGCCAGAATGGAGGCACATGCATCAACAAGTGGAACACATACATCTGCGAGTGCCCTGTACGCTATGGAGGGAAAAACTGTGAGCAAGGTAGGATGTGGAAACCTCTTTGTGTGTAACTGTGTGCACCTTTCATTACCCATCATTATCATCTCATAGATTAGGTCCTAGACTAGGTCATAGATTACATTGTAAGGTCCTGCACCTGGGTAGGCACAAACCCAAACACAAATACAGGCTGAGTGGTGAATGGCTGGAGAGCAGCCCTGAGGAAAAGGACCTGGGGGTCTGGGGTGATGAAAAGCTCAACATGAGCCTTCAGTGTGCACATGCAGCCCAGACATTAACCAAGTCCTGGTGGCATCAAGAGCAGTGTAGCCAACAGGGCAAGGGAGAGGATTCTCTCTATTTACTCTGCTCTCATCAGACCCCACCTGGAGTACTGTGTGCAGTTCTGGAGCCCCCAGCACAGGAAGGACATGGAACTGTTGGAGTGGGTCCAGAGGAGGCCACAAAGATGATCAGAGGGCTGCAGCAGCTCTGCTGTGANGCACAGGTTGCCCAGGGAGGTTGTGGCTGCTCCTTCCCTGAAGGTGTTGAAGGCCAGGTTGGATGAGACCTTGAGTGAACTGTACTAGTGGGAGGTGTCCCTGCCTATGGCAGGGGGCTGGAACTGGATGATCCTTGAGGTCCCTTCCAACCTTACCATTCTATGATTCTATGATCGTATGGCAAACTGTGATGCTTAAGGGACAGGTAACAGAAGATGGGAGTTAAGACTAAAAGTTGCCAATTATCTGTTTTAAAAAGTGTTGGGGCTTACCTCTTTAGCAAATATATCTGCCATGCTGTCATGGATTTAATTGATTTACTTAGAGAAGCAAAGTAGCTCCACAGAACTTGGCAGGTTTGGGTATTTTGTTTATGGTAAAAATACTTGATCCTAAGCCCCTTCAAATCAGTGGGAAGCATCCCGCTGACTCTGCTGGGCTTTGACTCAAACCAGGGATGAATGTGCAGTTTTAATCACCACTTTCTTGGCAAGGAGACACTCTCTGCTGAGCATGAGCACTTTGAGTTTTATTGGGTTTTTCTTTGGTTGAACACAATGTGCATATATGTGTAAAAATTCATTAATAAAGGATGAGGAAGCAGCAGCAGATGTATTTTATAGGATGTGAAGAGCTTGCAGTTAGTTTCTTACCGAGGAAGCAAGGAGTCATCTCTATGAGGGGCCCCATGCAGTTGGTGCAGCAGTAGGCTGCCCACTGTGAGGTGGCATCTCCACATCTAGTGGAGGGTCGCTCATTTGGAGGCTTCCTGGAGGCTTCCAGGAAAGAAAACCTGCTTAAACTGTGTGGCTTTCCTATAAACAGACCAAGTTCTGGCCCCTAATTTGGAGGTGGTAGGTCTTCATTTCCATTATCCCCGGTGACACTTAGACCTGAATAGTTTGCAGTGTGATCAAAGATTTTGTTCTTTGGATGAATCGACCTCAAAGCAGATGTTCTTGATTACTCTCAGCAGATCGAGGACCCTGGCTCATATCCAAGTTGAAGTGCCCACACCACAGTGATTTGCAAGCCACTTTAGCACAGTATGCCTCAGCCTAAGCCAGATCCAGGTGGTGACTCTCTTCTTGCCTGAGGGACAGCAGTATTGAAAGGGGGAGACACATAGTTAAGTTTCTGGATTGGAAATAAGGGTCTCTAAGGGTGGGCAACAGCAGAAAGGAACAATGGAGGCCTCTTCCAATGTTCTATCTCATGCAGAGCCTGGAGCTACTATTACTGTCCCTAGCAAGGTACCTCCTTTTTATAGTACCTCCTCAAGTATTTTGAACTCCCCAGGTTTATATGAAAACTGAATTTTCCAAGTGTCTTGTGCCAAGTATCTCTGTCACTGAAGTTCCAGTATTTTCTTCATGATAGACTGATCTCTGTGCTACAAAGACACTGATGTCTCCTGAGAGAGTAGCAGGGATGTAGGGATACCACATGGTATGCCTATGGCAGGGGGTTGGAACTAGATGATCTTTGAGGTCCCTTCCAACCTTACCCTTCTATGATTCTATGAAATACAGTTTCAAAATTCAGCCAAATGTGTGCTTCCTTCATAATTTTCTTATCTCAAACTCAAGACTATAATATGAAGTATGTGGTTTATAAAATCACCTCAGAACTGCCCTGCAGCCATCACTGGAAATGCATTTTAAGTTCAGGTGACACAGATGATGACAATCACAGTATCACTGTATCCCCAGTCATAGCAGCCTCCTCTACCTCCAGTGTTCTGGACTCCTGCATGTCCCCTTTGTCATTTGGTAACCCCATGTTCTTGCTGACACCTAAATTTGAGGGGTTTTTAATAATTCAAGAGCAGCAGGCAGCTTCCTTCTTTGATGATATCATTTGAGCAAATGTGTCCCTGAGGAAAAATTGCAAGCCAAGAAAGAAATTGTGTTTCCTGAAATGTGACCAAAGGTTTCAAGAGCCTAAAGTTAAAGTCAGGAGGAATCACTGTTACACAACACTTCTGGCTTTCAGCTTGCTCATTTGAGTGCTCAGATATGATCCTAACACCATTAGCTGTTATTAGGCAGCTATTTGAAAAGAAAAAAAAATCTTAGCTGGAATATTTGAGTTCTTGTGCAGGCTAGAATGGCTGATGAATGTCTTCAGTCTCTCTGACAGTGTCAGATCTGCTTCAGGCTCACAGAAGGCAAAGAATTGGGCAGGTTAAAAATCCAACTTTTTTGATTTCTCACTCAAGAAACTCAAGTATCTGATCTGCACTAATGAGGATGGGATGTTTTACCTTCACCAGCCTCCTAGGACCTGCTAAGTCACCTGACAGCTCTCATCGCCCTCTGGTAACATATACAACAGAGATAAAATCAGGGAAAAATGAGTTTAACCTTCGTCTAACTCTTCTAACAATTGAGATATTGCAATGCCCTGGAGAGGATCTATCAGCTGTGCCCAACTCTCTCTCAAATGGCTACTGATACTGTGCTAGGTTTGAGCTGAACACCACAGCTTTGCACCAAAGCATAAACTGTCACATATCCTACAGTCTGACTACAGGTATCATCCTGATGGTGTCTGTGTTTCCCCAGGCCCTCTGTCTCCACAGTGAAAAGCCCTTATGTCTTTCTGATGGCTTTCTAAATGTAGGAGTCTCTTAAAAGTGTATGTAGATACACCAGCAGCACTTCAAAGTGACAAAGCCTGAGGAAAATGATTGGTTTACATCACTACATCAGCAACGGCAGGGAGGTGCTGCACTCAGAAGCTTGTGCACTTGCCTCAGGAGTGGTTACCTCCTATCTGGGTACATTGAATGTGGCCACTATGCCCTCTGTGGAGACTCTTGGATCCAGTATGGGGAAGGGCTGGTGGTAGGAGGGAGGTCAGAGGTTGCCAATGGATGGGGATTTCTGTTTTACTAGTAGGGAAAGTGCACCCATGCCTTAGGGAAGGGAGGGGAGTTAGGAGGAAGTGTGGGAAGGGAATGGTATTTGCAAGCATGAAGAGTCACCACCAGTGAGAAAAGGAAGAAGGTGGCTAATTGCCATGCCAGTCCAGTTTTCCCAGGAGCCAAGCTGAAACACTTGTAAACAGCATTCCCAGCCTCCAGCAGGTGGGAAGCCCACAAGGTTTGCATCCTGCCTCTGCTCTCCAGAGGCAAGTGGACTTAAAAATCTCAGCAACGGTCTAGAAGGCCACTGGCAAAGAGATTGAAAGTTGAGGACATTGTGAAGGTCAGCATGGTAGAGAGGAAGGAAGGGGCTGACTTTTGCATGTGTGGAGCAGGAGGAAGTTATTCTGCTCAGTACTGATGTCCTGGTTACTTGTGCATTGATGTGGTGCAGTTTGGGCTGATGAATGGTGCCCTGGCCTAGAGGACCAGAGCTCAAGCACTGGTTTCAAGTTTTACACAAGCTGGGGACATTTATGTTTGGTGGCAAACTATCTTAAATTACTTTGTGGGTGTCAAGAACAGGCTAAGGTTCAGTTGTTCCAGCATATGCTCCCACTATCATTTGTGGAGGACTGAGTATGACTGCAAAGGGCAAATCACAGCCCGGAGCAGGGAGGAGAAAGGTTCCCCTTTTGGACTGCATTTAGCCTGGGTTGGAGTGATTGTATGACTACACCTAAGAGAAGGGCAAGTCAAGTTACACCTCTGACTTGGCTTGTGGTAGCCCATTAGTCTCTGAGATCACATTTCTCACAAATATGGAGCTGAAGTTCTCCAGCTCCTGCAGTCTCTGCTGCCTCAGCCTTCCCTTTTATAGAGACCAGCAAGGCAGACATACCAGAATTAGCTTGTTCAGCTTTTTCTTCCAAAAAATGCAGTTTTATGTCAACCTAACTCCATCTTCTGCTATGATGTAATCACTTTGCCTTTCCTAAGGACTTGCCATTTTATAGTAACATGTACACAGCTGTACATACCTGACCTCTCCTACTACAAGAAAATCCAGAGGAGTCAGCAGATAGGTAGTGTAGAGCAGAAGGGCAAGGTTAAGTCCTGTCATCTCAATGGCCATCCACATGGGCTCACCACCTAACAAGATACAAGGCTGAGTGCCAATCTGTGGTGGTTGCACCCAGTCTCTGAGGCCTGCTTTCACTTGCAAAACGCTGCCATGAACTTATCAGCATGCTCATGACTGAGAAAATCAGGCAGGAGCTGTCTGCAGATTCCACTACAAGATGCTGCGTGTGGTGGAGGTGGTGTATAAGGTGCCGCAAGTAGCACACAGTTCCCACGGCTTAATTTGTGCATCTGATCAGTGGAATGAACTAATTCATGTTACTGTAGCTCCTATTAACTGAGGTAATGAATTTAAATGTCCAAAGGGTGGATGTTCCCCTATTCTCCATCAGCAAAGTCCTTTCTATTGAAGGTTGTCATCGGTCTCTCCATGCCGGAGCTTTGTTCATACAAGGTTAGAGGAAGGCAACTCTTCAGCTGCCATTTGGGATATTTAAGGGAGATAATTTAGGCTACTCCACACAAGCTTTCTCCCTGTGAAAAGGCCACATATCTGAGACAGCTGAATAATCTGGTCCTGGAGTATTTATAATTAATTAATACTTTGCATTGCCTCCCAGCCTTTTCCTCTATGTTTAATCTGTTAATTAGAAGCAAGGAATTAAGGGTTTGTTGAAAACATCTGCAGCAACTGTTGACCTTGTATTTCCTGCTCTGTCCACCCACTCATCAGCAGAACTGTATCAGCAAAGATCCTGAGCTTACCTTTCTAGGAACATCTCTCACCTGAGTAATGCCATAGCAGTGTGGAGGTGTGCAGGCACTGAGACAAAGTACTTACCCCAAAATAAGGGGAGGTTGTGAATTTTCATTAGTATCAGTTGTTCCACAGTAACTACTCTAGAGCATGTAGTGAGAAAGGGACTAGCTGCTTTACACTATCACCACAACATAGTATCATTTCTCCTCTTAACCTTTGTCCTGAGGGGTGTCAGCTGTTTCTCTCCTGTTTTTGATTTACAGCAATGCCTTCTCCTCAACGTTTCAGTGGTGAAAGCATTATCATTTGGAGTGACCTTGATATTACCATCTCTGTACCGTGGTACATTGGGCTGATGTTCAGAACTCGGAAGGTCAATGGCATGTTAATGCAAGCCAATGCTGGGGCTGCATCCAAGATCAACATTCAGGTAAAAATGTGACTCCCTATGGTTAGAATAAAATTAAGAAATCCTTCCCCATCAGTAGATGTGGCCACATGAACTACACAACTTCATCCACTCAACTAAATGTGCACCAATAAGTACAAAGTATTTCTTCAACCTTTTACAAAGATCAAAAGGTCACTGATCAAAATACCATTGTAAAATTCCAATTTGTTGATTTAAGATTATAATTTTTTTTATTTTAAACAGATACAGTAGTGTGCATTACTGTAGATGCAAAAAATGTGTCTCTGAATTGTTTTGAGCTTTTTTGTCTGTAGGAGAAGTCGAAGTCTTAACATCCGAAGTTATATGAGGAGTTATTCCAAGTGTTCACTTCTTTACTGCTTGGGCTTTTTTGCCTTGGATTGTCTTAGGAAACATTGTTGTCTTGCCCTCTTCTCACTTCTGCATCAAATAGAAATAGCAGCAAAAAATATACATTTTTTTTTTTCAACAGATACTGAACAACTATGTGCATTTTGAAGTGTACACTGGCCTGAGCCAGGTTGCTAGTTTGAAGATGAGACAGTTGCGAGTCAGTGATGGGGAATGGCACCACTTATTAATAGAGCTGAAGAGTGCTAAAGATGGTAAAGACATCAAGTACCTTGCTGTCATGTCCTTGGACTATGGGATGTACCAGGTAAGGCAGCAGCAGAATGTTGCCTCTAAGCACTACAGAATTGTTTCTAGGAGAAAGTAAGATAAGGGATTGTAGAAAAATAATTATGCCGTGAGCCATGTTCTGCAATGACTTTCGTCCAATGAAGTTATATTAATTTGTTAAGCCTAATTATAAGATATCTTATTAACAGGTCTGTAAAAAGTCACATTCAGATGTCTAGCTGCTCATTGCTTTGGTATCTTTTTTGTAATCTACTGTCAGCTACTGCTTGACTCTGTCGCTACACAGAGTAGACCATGTCCCAGAGGGTGATAGTGCTTCTCACCAACTGTCCTTTTCCTCAACAGAGCACTGTGCAGATTGGAAATCAACTACCTGGACTGAAAATGAAAAGCATCATTGTGGGAGGTGTCTCTGGAGACCAAGTCTCTGTTCAGCAGGGTTTTTATGGCTGTATGCAGGTATGAAATAAAGAGCATAGTGAAAAGGTTGAACGTTTAAGACGACGCTCCTGTGAAAATGTGGAGTATTTCTTTTTCATCCATCCTCAAACATTTCTGTGTCCTTCGTCAAGATATCTGCAGGTCAAAATATCTACACTCTTTCAGGGGAACGGCATTTGAAAAAATTCTGGGTTTGGCTGGGTGATGTTTCTTTAAAGTCTGGCCTTTTGAATCAGCGGAAGTAGTGAAGTATGTAGTACTCTGAAATGAACTCTTCATTTTAAACTAATTGTATTTTGTCTTTGGATTAATGGGTTTGGATTCATGGAAGTAATGAAACGTGTAGTGTGCTCTTCTAGGTGAACTCATTTTAAACTAATTGTCTTTTGTTACCAGGGAGTAAGAATGGGAGAGACATCTACAAATATAGCTACACTCAACATGAAACAGGCTATTAAGATCAATGTGAAGGAGGGCTGCGAAGTGGACAATCCCTGTGATTCCAGCCCCTGTCCACAGCACAGCTACTGCAGCGATGACTGGGACAGCTACTCCTGCATCTGTGACCCAGGTAACCATCCCATGCGGTCATCCAGGTCACATCTTCATCCACTTATCCAAGGACTAGCAGCAGCAACAGTATGCTTGCAAAGTGCTCTTCTTCTGATTCTTCCTCTTTCAGTCATTATTACCTTTCTCCGTCTTACTGTAGCACCCTTGAAACTACAGTCATGGACTAGAAATATTTTTTTCTACACAACATATCATCCAAACAGAAAGACTGTCTCTGGACCAAAGGGCACAGAAAGCTATGCACCTCCCTTTTTTTTTTTTTTGTTTTTGTCTGGTTTCTCTTTCTTTTATTTCTTTTCCTTTCCCAGCCTTTTCTGCTGTTGAATTTCAGTCTTACAGTCTGCATTTTAATTGAGATACTTCAAATGTTTCCTCTGTTTTGGTACATGTAGCCAGCACCCAGCAGTGTCCTCCCATATACACAGGAAGAGAATACAAACTGTTTGTAACTCATTTCCTGAATATAAAAATGGGAACCAAAGGCAAAAGGATGCCACAAGCATGTTAACAAACTGACAAAAAACCTAGTCCACTACCTTTTCTTCAGTGAGAGAGAAAAAAGAACCTTCCTTCTGACAGTATCTCAAGGGGAATCTACTGATTATTGAAGATATATTATTAGTGTGTAAACAAAATAGACCTTTTTTTGGAGACATGCAAATCATAAATTACAATACTTGCTGTAATGTTATGACCTGTTCTTCCCAGGGTACTTTGGAAGAGACTGTGTTGATGTATGTAACTTGAACCCATGTGAGCATGTCTCTACATGTGTGCACAAACCTAGCTCATCCCATGGCTACACCTGTGAATGTGGACAGAGCTACTACGGGCAGTACTGTGAGAGCAAGTAAGACAGTTATATTTGTTCTTGGTTTCTTGATCTTTCCAGGTAGCTCTTCTCCTAAGGTAGCAGTCCTCCCCGCTTCCTCTCCTGCTTCTGTTAGCTTTCTTGTTGCAATTTGAGTGTTCACAGTGGATGGTATTTGCAGGCTTCCTGCCCTTTGGCACTCCTGAGCTGTCTTCCCAGAGATCAGGCAAACCTCTGTATGATCAGCAACTCAGATTCTCAACAAAGTGTGCTGTGTTGCACAGGCTGCATCTGACCTGTATCTCATCAGTGGGCTTGGCATGAGTTTGCTTTGCATCTTCCCTTCAGCTCCCCTAGCACACATATAAAGCTGTGCACCTGTGTCCCGTGGCCAGATGAAATGGCTTTGCAGTTTGGGTCCAGTCCCTGCACTGGCAAAAAACTGCATCTTCTGGGCAGTCTGAGAAGCCTGTGTGCTGTTGCTGTATGGGAGAAACGTGCTGATTCCCTTGTCACCAGCTTTCTGGTCTCAGATAAGCGTTCAGCAGCACTTTGATTTACTGTAACGTGGGCCATTCATGGTGTGCAAATGAAGTGCATTTGTCTGCCCATTTAGGAATAGCTCATGTGATGCTTCCTTTCCTTTGAAAACCACAAGACTGTTTCCTCTGCCTTTTGTTGTGTGGGCTTGCAAATGTTAGCTGTGCTGTTGCCAGAATCATCTTTCATTCCTCTGCATTAGCAGTGCAGAGTTGTCCCTCGTCACTATACGATGCTGTATTATGTTATAAAGCATAGAAGTGCAACACTGATAACTACCATGAACAAAACTCACTGTGGCCTTTGAAACAGACAGAAAACAGGTGCTCTTTCCTAAAATGAGCCACAGGAAGGGGATTCCCTGTGCATTATGCTGATCACAGACTCAGCAGTGTTGTCCTTCAGGCTAATGCTTGATGAAGAGTTCCAGCTAGCAGAGGGTTTGGTTGCTGCACTGATCCATTCCTAGAGCTCTCCTTACACTCACTGGTGTTGAGGCATCTGTGGGACGAATCTACTCAGAGGCTATAGGCTAGAGGATATAAAATGTTGGAGAGCTGTACTCTGAGGCTGTTTGTGGCAGTAGGTGAACCATCTGAAGTCACCCAAGCTGTTTAAGTGGTAGCACAGCCCAGCGTGGGCTGTCCAACCTGCACCAGACAGGACTTTCACCAGCAGGGGACTGAGGCTGGTGAGACTAAGACCACTTCCACTGGGCAGCATGGGCCCCATTGCCCTCTCCCAGAGAAAAGAGCACTTCATTTGCTTGTATGGATCTATACTTCATCAAAAGAGGGACTGGATTGGAAAATATTTAAAGAATCATTCCTCTTAGTGTTTTGCAGCACTGATACTCTATTTTTATTTATTACAGCACGTTTGTATTTAAATGTATATTGTTTGTTAGCTGCTACAGTCAGATAAAGTACACTCATTAACCCGATAGACTCAAATGCAGATTTTGCTCAAAGCAATTTTCCTCCACTTTCTAAGGGAAAGCATAAAAGAACTTTCTTTTAATTTGATTTTCTTTTATAGAATTGACCTGCCTTGTCCCAGAGGCTGGTGGGGAAATCCCATCTGTGGCCCATGCAATTGTGAAACTAGTAAAGGGTTTGATTCTGATTGCAATAAGACCAACGGAGAATGCCACTGCAAGGTAAGCAAAAGAAACCAGTCTTGAGTCAAAATTTCTCTAGTTTGAAAAGTAACTGTACCACCAATAACTGCAAGTGAGTGCCTTGAGACAAGGTACACACAGTTGTGCTTTGTAACATATATGCATGTACAAAGTGTAGTTAATCTTTACCTAAAACATTTTCCTGGCACCAGCCTTCACAGAATCGTACAGTGCAGCTCTTATCTTATTTGCATTTGGAAAGCCAAACCGAGGGGCTGAAAGCCTGGCTCTGATCTCTCTGAAGCACAGTCTGGTTTATCAGGGGAGATCAGGCCTGGGCAAGGAAGAGTGCCAGGGGTGGCTTGTGTATCACAAATGAGTAATAGCCATGAAACAAATCAGACTAGCTGTATGAAGCTCTCCTCTGTGCAGTGGCCAGCAAAAGGCCTAGAAAGAGGAAAGAGGTAAATAATATGAGAAGCTAAATGCTTTCTTCAGTGCCAGCTCTGTTAAGTTTGAGAGTAATTTGGCCCAGATGGGCAGGGACAGAAGGGGGACACAGGAGGGGAGGAGCTTCCCTTCTGAAAGTTTTACAAAGGACTTCTCACAATAGGTTTTACAATAGATTTGGATGACATCAGAGGAGCTGGGCCTGTGCAGACCATCAGCAGTGAATCTGGCCCTGTAGCCCTCTTTGAAATGCCAGCAGGACACACAGCAACTGTGGCGTTAAATTGAGTCAGTGGGGTGCCACCACCACGCTCTTGTGCAGTCTCAGATCAAAAGCATTTACAGATGTGATTTGAATATGTGATCATTGGTTGCTCTCCACCCTGTGCATGAAGCACAAATGGGCAGTGCAAGGATTTCCTAACTGACTTGTTCATGCCATACAAGAGCGGAATTGCAAAGCAGAGAAAACTGCAAATCCTCCAAGAATGCTTTTTCTGGGCACTGGTGGCAAGGACATGAGGAATAATGTGGGCCCTGTGCCCTCACTGCCAGCAGTGGTCCGAGTCTGGGGTCTTTGTGTCCCAGAGCAGCCCAGCCAGCTCCTCAGCACTCAGCTCTGCCTCTCCACATTGCCTGGGCGTACACAATGTGCTTCCCATAGTTATTGCATTTTCTGTTAATAGTAATGTCATTATTATTATCCCATGCTTTACAAAACAGAATCATAGAATCATAGAATGGTAAGGTTGGAAAGGACTTCAAAGATCATGTAGTTCCAACCCCCTGCCATAGGCAGGGACACCTCCCACTAGTACAGCTCACTCAAGGCCTCCTCCAACCTGGCCTTGAACACCTCCAGGGAGGTTGTGGGGCACAGAAGACCTCTGGGAAGGTTGTGGAGCACAGAAGATCTCCAGGGAGGTTGTGGAGCACAGAAGATCTCCAGGGATGTTGTCGGGCACAGAAGCACCCAACGTGATCTTTGATCACGTTGGGTGCTTCTGTGCCCGACAACCTCCCTGAGCAACCTGTGCCAGTGTCTCACCACCCTCACTAGAAAGAACTTACTCCTAACATCCAGTTTCAATCTCTCCGCTGCCAGTTTAAACCCATTGCCCCTTGTCCTGTCATTGCAAGACCTTGTAAATAATCCCTACCCAAGCCTTCCTGTAGGCCCCTTTCAGATACTGGAAGACTACTCTAAGGTGTCCTGGAAACCTTTTCTTCTACAGGCTGCAGAGCCCCAACTCTTGTAGCCTGCCCTCATAGCAGAGCTGCTCCAGCCCTCTGAGCATCTTTGTGACCCTCCTCTGGACCTGCTCCAACAGCCCAATGTCCTTCCTGTGCTGGGGGCTCGAGAACTGTACACAGTAATCAGTCCTTTTGTCATGCACATGCTACTAGAGCAGGACCTCAGAAACACAAGCACATTGGAATGTAAGTCAAATAGCTCCTCTCTTTCGTTTTTTTTCTAGGCAAATTACTACAGGCCCCAGAACAGTGACACCTGCTACCCTTGTGACTGCTTCCCATCCGGCTCCCACACACGCACCTGCGACATGGAGACAGGACAGTGCCCTTGCAAACCTGGCGTCATAGGGCGGCAGTGCAACCGCTGTGACAACCCTTTTGCTGAAGTCACTGTGAAGGGCTGTGAAGGTATCTCCTGTCCAGCAAGTGCTGCTGATCAGCTGGGTTGTGGTTGTAGGACCAGAGCTGCTAGAGGCAGGCCAATGGGAAGTGCACAGAGGTGGCCGTGCAGCTGCGTCCTAGCATGCAGCTGAGTCCTGTGAGGGGACTCCAATAGGGGCAGTGGGAGCGGCAGAAACCTAAACATGCACCCCTCCTCCTAAGGTTGTAACAATATGGCTTATGGGAGCTGGGGAAAAATAAAAGCTCATCTTTCTTTAATTTTCATGAAATGGAAATATGACAAGCCTAGAGTGGGGGAAGCAAAACGCTAATCCAAGTCTTCTTGAGACCTGAGTTCATCTTCCAGTGCAGTGTTGTTTTGGTGTGCTGCAGCTGAAGAGGCAGGCGAGAGGCCTCACACTTGCTGCCCACAGAGGCTGTGCTGCACACCTTGTGCCCTCTGCCTTTCTTCCCTGTCTTGCCTATCTTGCATTTCCTCCCACCTACCTACCTTCCTCCTGTGATCAGCACAAAGCTGCTGCAGCAACCGTCTCACCACAATGTGTGGGTGAAATGAAGAAGAAACATTTTCCCACAATAAAGGAGCAGACAGAGATAGGCAGAGCCAAAATCCAGAGCCTTATAATCATCCCAAGCTCTCCTCTGCCCGTACCTGTTTGCCCACACTGCCGGATAAGAAGCAGTAGATGGGTTACAGCTTAGAAGGCACTGCAAAGGACAGGTGTTCTGAAGGCCCTTTAGGCAGGTAGAAGCACCTCTTTGTTGTGATTTTTACCTTTTCAGAAAGATTTTATCATTTCTTTTTCTGCTTTCAGTAATTTATAATGGCTGTCCCAAAGCTTTTGAGGCTGGTATTTGGTGGCCACAGACCAAGTTTGGGCAGCCAGCTGCTGTGCCATGTCCTAAGGGATCAGTGGGTAAGTGTCCTGGGTGAAACATTAACTACATTTATCTACATGCCTGTTTGAGAAGAATAAAAAAAAAAAAGGAGAGAGAGAGAGAGAGAGAGAGAGAGAGAGAAAAAAATGTGTACATAGAGAATGGCATTAATTCATTGGGTCTGGAGACCACAGCCTAGCTTGTGCATATCACAAGCAGAAAAATTTTGCTAGCTGAAAGTCTAGAACTGTTAAAATACATTTGAAATAGTAGCAATAAAAAAAATACAAAATTGCAGCAGATAATCATATATAAAGATCAGGAATTCCTTCTCTGGTTTGTTTTTGGGTTTGGTTTTGTTTTTTCAGAAAAGCACAGTCCAATTTTCTGTTTACCTAGCAATTTTGACACACATAACTTAGTTTCTAGTGACTTGCACGTGTTCTTTAGTGATACAGCTCTTCTGGGAAAGGAGAAAATGAGGAAAATCATTGATCTGATGATTGCTTTACTAGCGTTGCAGGCTAATAAAACTAAGAGTTGTGACAGAACTCACATATTTCCACTTGCCATCTTTTCTGTAACCCATAAGTCAAACAGCTGAAAAGTGCATTTTATAAAGCATGTGGCCTGTGGTGTTTTGCACAGCAAGGAAATGACAACCTGCTCTTTCACATGTGTCCCTGGATAGATTTATCAGATATTTTTTAATGGAGTTCACAGCCTTTTCTGAAGGCACTTGCGTGGGACACAAAACCTCTGTCTCACTTCTGGGCCTGGTAACTCTCTGCTCCAAGGGCTCCACAGGCTCAGTGAGTTATAAATGGTTATATGATTTCCCCAAATATTACTGGGAGGTGGTCACTGCCTGTAGGTGTGCAGATTTGTGGCCAACCAGTTTTCTTTCTAAGGATTTTAGGAGATAGAATCTATGATTTTTTTTGTAATTTTTTTTTTTTTTTAGTGAAGAATATTTACATTATTAAAGAGTAAAAAGTTGAATTAGGATATGTCTTCTACACTCTTCACGTGATTGACCCCATGTCTCTTAGCAAATAGGCTAGCAGGCAAGGGTACTGAGAGAAATTGTGCTTTCTGAGTTAATTTTACAAAGGATCCCAATTAAAACTAAGCTTTATAATGAGTATTCAGAACCCAAGGCTTAACTGTATTCACCTAATCATGGAAGAGAAATAATACAATTATATACCATTCACATCGTTAGAATTCTTATTTAGAGACCAATAATTAAATGGCTTAGAGACATGCAGTGTATTATATTCAAATTAAGTGGCACTGGAGACATGTAGCATATTCTATTCAAATTAAGTGGCACAATGTAAATTTTGGATGTGATAACTTGCAATTCACTGTGAAGGATCCACAGCCAATAATCACATTTTTAAATTATTTCACAAATAGTACAAATGAGTAGGCTAAACTAAACAATAAGCTGCTCTCAGACTAGTCACAAGTGGCAAAAGGCAGTTCTCCCTCTTGGGTGAAGTGTTTGCCACATCCAGCACGTTCTGATGAGAAGACAACATTTGTCCCAGGAGGTCTTCCTACACAGGTTATTGTATAGAAGTCTGAGCTTGGAGGTGTTTTTGGAAACATTTAGGAAGCGCACAGTTTTTCTCATATATTGCGTAGATTGCTTTATTCATTTGAGAATATCAGGACAGTGAGTCTGAGAAGAGTCAGCAGGTCATGTACCTTGCCTAACTTTTTCTATAAAGGCTGAGGAAAACGGTTCACGAACAATCCCAAGCACAAATACAGGCTGGGCAGTGACTGGCTGCAGAGCAGCCCTGAGGAGAGGGACTTGGGGGTGCTGGTGGACAAGAAGCTCAGCATGAGCCAGCAGTGTGCACTTGCAGCCCAGAAAGCCAACCAGAGCCTGGGCTGTGCACCAGCAGGTCGAGGGAGGTGATTCTCCCCCTTTACTCCACTCTGGTGAAACCTCACCTGGAGTACTGCATCCAGTGCTTGAGCCACTATTACAAGAGGGATGTGGACATGCTGGAGCGTGTCCAGAGAAGGGCCACGAGGATGCTCAGAGGGCTGGAGCACCTCTGCACTGAGGACAGCCTGAAAGAGTTGGGGCTGTTCAGTCTGGAGAAGAGGAGGCTCCCAGGTGACCTTATTGTGGCCTTCCAATATCTGAAGGGGGCTACAAAAAAGCTGGGGAGGGACTTTTTAGGATATAAGGTAGTGACAGGACTAGGGGGAATGGAGCAAAGCTGGAAGTGCAGAGATTCAGACTGGATGTGAGGAGGAAGTTCTTCCCCATTAGAGTGGTGAGAGCCTGGAATGGGTTGCCCAGGGTGGTTGAGGCCCCATCCCTGGAGGTGTTCAACGCCAGGCTGGATGAGGCTCTGGCCAGCCTGATCTAGGGTAGGTTCCCATGGCAGGGGGGGCTGGAACTGGATGATCCTTGTGGTCCCTCCCAACTCTGACTGATTCTATTCTAATAGTAGTATTTAACTTTTCTCAAGACAGGAATCCCAGTTTGGAAAGTGAAATATGTGCATAGCTCTAAAAAACCTTGAAAAGTGTAGGAAAGCTGAAAGCCCAGGGTATTTGACATCTGTGAAGGTTTGTCCAGCACAAGTCAGAACATTATGTACCGTTAACACTTTGTTTCCTTCAGGAAATGCGGTTCGCCACTGTAACATGGAAAAGGGCTGGCTGCCTCCCGAGCTTTTCAACTGCACCACCAACACTTTTGTCGATCTAAAAATCATGGTAGGCTGTCTTTGCTCATTTTTGCTTTTATTTTGTAAATCAGATTTCAGTTTAGTATCTCTGCACACCCATCTTTTGACTGAGTCCTTGAACCTCCTCATTTCCCATCAGGACTCTTGTGCTCGGTTAAATTTTTTGTTGAGTTGTCCTGTCAACCCTTTCTGAAGGCACAATTCTCATCAAACAAATTCCTCTGTGTCAAAAATTATGGTTGTCTTTGTAACTAGAACGAAAAAAAAAAAAAAAA
>VWYK01128179.1:0-16020 GCA_013399775.1 Semnornis frantzii | reverse complement strand
TTCCTTGTTTCCTCTGGAAGCTGGTAGCAAGAGCTCTCAAAGAATGTGATTGATCTTTTATTCAGTAGCTAACGAGGGCTGTGATTCTATTAGTGCTCTACAAGGCAAGGGAACAGTGATTTAATGAAGTGTCTAGTGAGCTGGTCATAGATTTATCCTGTTGTCTCTAATTTGCAGTGCTGTTGTGAGTGTAAAAGAAACTGCACTCACACTGCCATTAGGCAGGTGTTTCCTTAGTAAATTGTTGTAAGGTCAGGTGTAGTTATCTTGGAAAAGGCAATGCCTTACCTCCTCAATGTCTCAAGATGACAGCCGCTGTGCTGAGCGCTCACTGAAGCGGAAACATGAAGATCAGAGGTCCGTCTCCAAGTCTCCCTTAGCTGATGCAGGAGCAGATGAACTGCCAAGTAGGACTAATAGAGTCATAATTGGCGATTAGAACTGGAAAGGTGCAATAACATCTTAATAGAAACCAGCTTCTGTTATAGTTAGTGTCAGTTGTTGTAAAGTTACACGGCAGCCTGAACTACTAATGCTTCCTTTTTTTCATTTGCAAAAATTGAAGCAATGCATCCTAATAGTTGCAGTACAGCAAAAATATAAGAACATCAAAACTTGAGTTGTTTCAAAGTGACATTAATGTCTTCAGTACATTTGCTTCAGCATGTAACCTGTCAGTCTTAGTCAGAAGTGGTGCAGTAGAGTTTGCCGTAGAAATTATCTCATAAGTATGCTTTGGTTTTCACTTCATTGGCACAAAATAGTGGATTTAATTCTGTCTGCTGAAGGCCACTGAATTTTTCTGTTTGCCTATGTGAAGATAAGATGGTATTTTGATTATGTTAATGGTGTTGCAGATTTTTGAACTGTTACCTTTTTGAGTCCAACTTAGCCAAAACCAAACATTTTCAGGAAGAATTTATCTTTGCATGAATTGATTGATAATTTGAAGTTATGGTGCACATTGCCAGGAGATTCAGTGTTGCACATTTCAATCAAAAAGCAATATTCAAAGATAAGGTAGCAGATCTCATATGTGTGAGAATTCCAAAAGTGGTCAAAGTGACAATTAGAGGAGAGGCAGAGGTGAGGTTGTGGGAGCATTAGTCCAATTTTTGTTCCACGTAAGTCACATGCCTGATTGAGATCTCAGCCTTGTGTTCCAGCCTCTCTGCTTATAGGTAAAGTTTCTGATGCACAAGTCATCAAATCTATTCTAAGAACAATTGTTGAAGTCTCCTAGGAAGCAGAGGATACTTGGATCATGTTAAACACCAAGAGTAAGAAGAAAGTATCATGATAATTTGTGTCCTTATATAATTATAGCAGGTGCATCACAAATAGCTGTTGTGCTGCAATGGATTCTCTTGGTTTTGCAAAATAAAACTATTTTCAGTTGGATGAGCCCTTGAACCCCCGTGAACTTGACAGCCTGTGGGATGTCATCTAGGACCTCTCTAAAATATACAGACTCAATTAGTCTAGAAAAAGAGATATTGGGCTTTTAGATGACAGCAAGAGGATTTAAAACAGTAAGCCAAACTTTCTAATTTCCTAATATTGATACTTGTGTCCCTCAGAATCTTATTATAGTATTATTCTGTGCTGATCTACCATTTCATCAAAAAGTCTACAATGGAACTGAAAATCTAAGCCTTTTAGCCCATAGATCATTGCACTTGGTAAATGGCTTATTGTAGATTAGATAATGTGGTTCATAGCACATCCAAATCAATAAAAGGCTAGTCTGAACGTAGGAAAGTGCTCTCGGTCTGATTCTTTTTATTAAGTATATCTGCCATGAGCAAAGTGAAAATTTTAGTCTTTGTGCTTAACTTGTTGTAAGAAAAAGACATTGCTTAAATTTTTCCGTGGTTATTGTCTTAGAGAAGATCTGTCCTGTACAATTTAGTTTTATTTGAAGGAAAATTAAATATATGAAAAATTATTAAATTCTTATATTGACAAAATTCAGAGCTCAATGGTTTGGTGTTTCCATTCATATCCCACTCTAGAAATGAATGACTGAGATCACATGTATCAATCAGATATTCAGTGGTCTCTGAAACAGATACTTGTAGAACTTTTCTGTTACCAAAAATCATCAGCAAAACTTGGTAACTCCAGCAACAAGTGGAGGTGGAGAGTGCTTTCATTTGGGAGAATTCTAAAAGAAGTATTTTAAAGACAAAATAGATGATTAGATACCCTAGCTTAGACCAGGGAAGGCCCAGGATTCACCTTTAATTCTACAAACACTCCATGTTTAATTTACACACTGATCTGTGAAATAAAAGAAAGGCAATAATAAGAACAATTAATTTGTTACTGGATTTCTAGATTAACTGTGCAGAGCGCAGGAAGGAGGAGGCTGCTCCTCGGGCAGATACGGTTTTCACTCCTCCCAAGTGGACTTGCACTAGACAGCTTGAAGAGCCTGGTGCACAATGGGACCTGTGGCTTCCACTGCCTTTAGACTTTCCATGCATTTCTATTGATTGCACTTTTGTGTTTTCCTGTTTAAATCCATGGCCCATGCTACTGAGAAAGGATAAAAATGTTAAAGTGCCAAGCCGAGGAATCGGTTGAGAGCTTGTTGCAGTTCACAGTTTTGCTGAAAATGGTTTTTAAAAGCTAAATTAAAAATCTAGCTAATAACTTGCAATTTCTTGGAATTTGGAATTTCTTGCAAACAATAAAGTCAGAATAACTGTAAGTAACTGTAGAGGGAAGCTCTTAACTTACCATTCTTTGACCGTGTTATTGACCAGTATGTGTTTGCCCAAGCTGTTAATAATTTATCCTTTGAAAAAATCTATGTGCATTATAGTCTTTGATCTTTTCACAAATTTCAAAGCTGAAGATGCTCTTTCCTTTTTCCTCTTACATTTAGTTTTTCCTTTTAAAGAAATTGCGGAAAAGGACAGAATGAAAAATAATTTTCAAACCTCTTTCTGTTTGGTGGGAGAGCTTCCAGGTGCCACCCATCCTTGGTAATGAGAAGTGTACATTAATACAGTAAGAATATATATGAATTAAAAAATCAAGGCAAGTTTCCTGTACTTTGCAGATGAAAAATATTTGAAAACAGGACTTAATGCATCTAGTAGATTAAAACAGGAATTAAAGACTTTAGAGTAAGAAGAGATCAAAGGCTGTCTTTTCATTGTTCTCTTTATTGTTTATTGACTTCAAAAAGACTTTTTAGTTTAAGCTGACTTTAATGTCTCTTGAATGCTCTTTTGTAAAGTGACTTTGAAAACTCACGGATAATGTCTTCATTAAGTGGGGAAAAATCTTGGTGAAAATATAACTGTAACTTTGCTTTCATTATAATAGAAAGAGATAACACTTTGCTTAATTAAGGTCTGTTTTGCCTCTGTTCTGAATTTTATGACCATTTCTTTCCCATTGAAATTAGTGCTGATAAAAGCTTGAAGAAGACATTGCTAAACTGAAACTCTTAGCTTTCCAGAGAAATAGGGGCATGTGGGTTCTCTGTCTATATTTGTTAATCACTTAATCAGGCTGTTGTCTTGTGAATGCTGGTTATTTTAGGAAACAAACAAACAACTAGAAAACTCCAAAGCATAATCAACTTGTGTTAATTCTAATATAAAGCATACAGATTTTTTGCATTGTTGAAAATATTAATGTTAGAGACTTTCTGATCTCATTCTGTTCCCAAATGTCTGTGCTTTTCTCACCAGTCCCTGATGACTTCATGTCTCTGGAATATGCTAATACCTATATTAATAATGGCAATAAAGTTCATAAACATACAGAGGTAAATTGATAGATCAGAGAGGCTCTGCTGAGTAATTAATCCTCGGCACAGGTTTCTCTGAGGAGTTGGTGTGTACTTTCCCTGATATTTTGAGGTGTCAAAATGCACTTGAGGAATAGAGATACCTTGGCCTTCCCCTTCCCAGTAGTACAGCTTTTGCACATGGTTCAGCAAGACTCAGTTCATGTTACTTTTAGATGTGAAGGGAATTTTCCTTGTTTCATTAAGTGCATTCCATCTTTTCTCAGAAGCTGTGTATACGGCAAGCTAAATGATTGCCAACAAGAGAAACATATTCTACAAGACAGATGACTTAATTGACTTCTTCCTGTTCATTTCTTGCCAGTATCGATTGAGATACATTCCCTTTTTTGGTTGACTCCTCACTTTTCTCTATTTATGGTATAAAAAAGTCTTAGTTTTAGCAATTTCTAACATGGATGGAACATCAATTGTTTGTTACTCTGTGGGTGGCTGACAATAGGTGTGGTGGTGATTTAATGAAACACACCCTTCCCATTCTGGATATTTCTGCCAGGGTGTTAATGGGCAATTTCTTTGGCTCTTAGTGAGGATCAAAAGATTCTGACTCGCAGTCTGCAGAGATTGTTTGCAAGACTTTTTTATGTTATTCTCAACAGCTCCTTTTCGTGTGATAGCTGATTTATGGAGGTTTGTTTTTTTCTTCTTGAGAAATGTGTATGGCATGGTTTCCATTACTGCCTAACCTTGCTTCAACTTTAAAGGAGATTGTCTGCCTTCAAAAGGAAAATGAACACTACATTTATTTCTGCTTGCTTTTGTTTATAACAAGGGATAGAGAAGCAAAGCTGTTCTAGGCTACAGTTATTTTTGCTGTCTTTCAGATATGATACACATATTAGGAATCGTATGCCAAGTGCAAAAATGAGACACTGAAAGGAATATTTTCTTTACATTGGATAAATCAAAAAGTCACTCTTCTGCATCAGTTTTGAGACTGGTGCTGACACTATTTGGTGGTTGGTTTGTAGTATTCATCTACTTCATTTTAGTGTGGTCATCTCCATTTTGGATTTAGTGATTCAGTACACAACAGTTCCATTTTTCTATAATAATTTAGTAATTTTTATATTCATAGACACAAAACATTTTTGCAGTATAAATATCTTTATGACACAAATAGTTAAGCATTTTTAGAAGTGTAATCTTTGTGGGTGGTTTAGAGGCTCAATTACCCACTGAAATTGAGGAAATAAATGTCCTTGAGGATTTGCATTTGGATCATATGACATTGTGGGTCTCAGCTCATTGTTAATAATTCTTACATCTGTGCAGCACACAATGGCAAATGAGGCTGTGCAGCCTTTGAAATTGTAATGTACTATTACTGCATTAGGTGGTAGAAACATCTAGCTCCTTTCATAGGAGATGACAGAAAAGGAAGCCAGGACAAAGAAAGTAATAAATTATCTGCTAAAATTGCTATAATGTGTAATCCTACTTAATTAGATTGAGTAGTTAATGTGAAGACTATTGATACCATCATGTTTATGACATGTATGGCTGATGTTGTTTGGGTTGTGTTGTACATTTGCACTATGGACTAAGATTCCACAAAACAGGAAAAAGATTAAATTACAAAGGGAGGGAAAGGAACAGTAAAGCAAAATGCTGAAAGAATGAATGTGGCCAAATGCCAAACTTTTTACTATAATTATTTTTATCTTCATAACATGGAATGGTCCTGCAGTGTGGGAAATGTGGTTGCATGACATTTGATAGATATGCATCTACTCAAGTAAACAGTCAGCACCCAGGATACAGACAGCTTGATCCCCTCAAATTAGATAACCTAGTTCTGTGCTCAGTGTTTGTGAGCAAAAAGTGCCAAACTTTTTTCCCCTTTTTAGTGCTGTGCATCTTGAAATGCATGACGGGAGAGTTTGGCTCAAGGAGTTGTTTGCATGTTTGAATGCTTCAGTTATGTTATTAACAAACCCAATCCTGGTTTCCTGCCTTTACACATCCAGAATGGCCACTGTAGTAGTAATGTAAGAAATGATTTAGAAGGATGCAAAGTATCTTTCTAAGAAGGTGAGATCAGTTAGAACATTTCAAGAAGAATTCTGTAATGCTTATGGGTGTGAGATAAATACCTCATAGCAATGATTGCCAGACTTTTTTGTTTTGTTTTTTTTTTTGAAGGGCACGTATAATGCCTCTGATTATGAGCCCCAAATCTATGATTTCTTTTCCAGCAGCCATATAATCCCATTCTGGAAACCCAGTGTACTAGATAAAAGAGTATATTTAACAAATTCAGCATTTGTCTGAGAATTGTTTGAACAAGAGATATCACTGCCTATATCCCCTTCTCCAAAACCAACTGAGCTGCCTTGTTATGAGATCTTGGTACAGACTGTGTGTAATAACAGGGGACCTGAGGAGGACCTTTTAAGAAATGGAGGATCAGCAAATCACAGAAAGTTCAGATACTGTAACCTTCTTTTGGGTCTGCAAGATGCAGAATATGCTGATGAAGGCCTGTTCATAGCTGGACTGTCCTCAGATTTGGAAGCAAAGCAATATGTTGGTGAAAGCTGATGGTACTGGCCTGTTGGTTTCCACTGCTGGAACAGTGCTTTCATCAAGGGAACAGGGAAGACATGTCTGTAAAGAACAGTTGTGGGGTTCTTTTTTGTTTTGGTTTGGTTTTTTTGCTTGGTTTGGACACTTGTAGCACTTCCACACACTTTTTGCTTGGTTGATTCCCATTTTCTGCAGTGTTCTCTTCCAAATGACACAGCTGTCCACAAATGGAGTACTATATTGTCAGAAGCCAGGGACCTTTCCCTTGATTTACAGCCAAAACATTCACAATCCCCTCTGACTTTTCCCTACATTCACTACTTACAGCAAGTGTCCTTTCTGTTTCATTTCTGGAATTGTGTATTTTGAAGCTAGAAGTGAACATCATGCAAGAGAGGTTTTGCAAGACTACATCTTTCTTTGGGAGAGAGCATCCAGCTGCTCCTTATCTGCTGCCGCCATGCTATAGGAGTGTGCTGCTGAGGCCAAGCTGGCTTCCTGCTCCTGATGCTACAGCTTCTCACTTTTATGGTGTAACTACTATAAATCCTAAGTAAGGAAGACTGTTAAAATTTTCCCTAGTCATGTGTGTGCCATGTATGACAGTGCACTTAACTGCTGCTTTCACAACTGTTCTCCTTGGGGACAGAGATTTTAATACTGTGTCCATTTACATCACAGTTGTATTAATTACATTTAATGTAGTTTTGAGCTAAGGTAGCACAGCCTTATTTCAGAGGATAGAGAGTGTGTGTGTTGTAATGAGGCTTGAGTGCAATTGATCTATGACTAGGAATAAGGAATTCTTAAGGGAGTTTGCTGATTTATGTAGAAGACGGATGTCTGTGGCCATTAGGAAACACCAGTTTTTATTACCTATCAATCTCATGGAAAACCAATGGCAGCAAAATCTCCTGTAATAGTTAGCTAATCTGTTAAATTAGAGATTAATGAAATGAAAACATTAGAGAGGAGGAAATTACACTTTTAAGAGTGAACAGTATCAGAAGAACAATGCAGACTGTTCCAAAGCTTATACAACAGCAGCCTGAAGACAACAAAAGGATAAATCAGTACACACCATTGTTGTCTTAATCCATATTGTGCTTTCAGTTTTAAATTGAAAAAAAACTATGTGGATATATGGGTTAGTAAATTACTAGAGCAGTGGAGGATATTAGACTAATTTCAAAGTAGAAAAAAAAGTAATTAGAACACACTGTGTAGAATAACACAGACTTGGTGGGGGGAGCACTCCTGGATAAGGAATTGGCTGAATGGTCACACAGAGTGGTGATCAGCGGCACAATGTCCACCTGGAGACCAGTGCAAAGTGGCATCCCTTAGGGGTCAGTTCTGGGACCAGTGCTGTTTAACATCTTTGTCAATGACGTGGACAGAGGAATCAGTGCAGCCTCAGCAAGTCTGCAGATGACACCAAGCTGTGTGGCACAGTCGGCTTGCTAGAGGGAAAGGATGCCGTCCAGAGAGACCGGGGCAGGCTGGAGAGGTTGGCTGGAGAGGTGGGCCCAAGCCAACCTCATGAAATTCAATAAGGCCAAGTGTAAGGTCCTGCACCTGCAATCCAAGCACAGCTCCAGGCTGGGTGGTGAGTGGCTGAGAGCAGCCCTGAGTAGAAGGACCTGGGGGTCTGGGTTGATTAAAAGCTCAACATGAGCTGGCAATGAGTGTGCATAGCCCAGACAGTCAACTGTGTCCTGGGCTGCATCAAGAGCAGCATGGCCAACAGGGTAAGGGAGGTGATTCTCCCCCTTTGCTCTGCTCTTGTCAGACGCCACCTGGACAGTCCTGGAGCCCTTGACACAGGAAGGACATGGAACTGTTGGAGCGATTCCAGAGGAGAACATAAAGATGCTTGATGGGCTGGTGCACTGCTGCTATGAGGACAGGCTACGAGAGATAGGGCTCTGCAGCCTGGACAAGAGAAGGCTTCCAGGAGACCTTATAATAGCCTTCCAATATCTGAAGGGGGCCTACAGGAAGGCTGGGGAGGGACTATTGACAAGGGCTTGTAATGACAGGATGAGGAGTAACGGGTTTAAACTGGAAGAGGGGAGATTTAAACTAGTCGTTAGGAAGAAGTTCTTTCCAGTGAGGGTAGTCAGACACTGGCACAGGTTGCCCAGGGAGGTTATGGCTGCTCCCTCCCTGGAGCTGTTCAAGGCCAGGCTGGACGAGGCCTTGAGCGACCTGTACTAGTGGGAGGTGTCCCTGCCTATGGCAGGGAGTTGGAACTAGATGATCCTTGAGGTCCCGCCCAACCTAAACCATTCTATCATTCTATGATCATTTTTAGAATGGTTTTAGAATTCGATACAGTTGAAGTTTGAAGTTTAATTTTGCTTAACTACATCTTTATATTAAGATTTTAGAGCTCAAATTATTTAAAGACCAAAAATTAGAAGAAAAACTCGTGTACTGTTGTAGCTATGATTTATTCATTACAGCTGTGTTTGGAAAGCATGAAAACTCCCAGGGTCTTAAATATTACTGCTTACAAGTCCCAGTATCGTATTTTGAAAGTGAAAAAAAAAAAAAGGGAACAATGTATTTCCTATAAATTAATTGTAAGCATCTAATTTTCCTTTATTCCATGTGCTCATTTTTCCTTGCAGCTACTATGTGCAGTGGGATCTAAACCAGGAGGAATTTTCAAAAAGCCCAGTTGCATTTATCTATACATAAAAAAGAAAATACTATTGAGGTGACCGTGTGTGTCAGTACATCACTTTATTTCCACACCACCTGCTGCAATTAAAAATGAAATCGCCAAGCAGCAAGTACAGTAACTTCATCAACCAGCTGATATTATAATTAATGACTATAGAGTCTCTATTATTGTGTACTTCCAAGGCATCAAGTGGAAAGCTGTCGTAGTGCTTTAAATAATGAAAAAGTTTCAGGCCTTGATAAATGGCTCAGTTGGATACAGTTTAGAAAGTTGAGAGCATATGCTTCTGTCATTAGAAACTAAGGACCCTCGTTACCCTTGCTATAACTCTTCAGATTCATCTGAAACTCTTTGATCCCCCCATGTACTTACACTGTGTTTAAAATGCAAAAGTGTAGAAAAATATGGTGTGCATGAGAAATTCAGTTAGTGGGAAGAAAGATTAAAATAAAGCTACTGTTCATTAACGTCTTTGTTTCAAACCTATCGAAAAAGATAGCATTAGGCTGTATCCACATTCCTTTTGAAATGAGAGGAAGCAAACATTTTTCTTTGATTCCTTTGAGATTTTTCTTTTAAGAAACAATTGAAATCCAATAAAGAAATGCACTTCAGAGAAAGCTTATGAAGATATTTAACTGATTTAATAAAGAAATGACAGTAAGAGTATTTCTTCTTGCAGTCTGTACTTCAGCACCATGGCATTCTGAAGTGGTGGATGCAGAATGAGTGTGAGGAGTGAAGTACTAAAGGAGAAATTTTGGGTATTAGAATACCCAAGCTATACTTTCAGCAGGCAAGCTATTGATAAATTCACTTCTTGAACAGACTGGTTTTCTTGTTAATGATGTTGATGTTAAACATCATCATTTTAACTGAAAAAAGTCTTGCTTTTCAGCTGCTATTTGTTTGTCTTCTTACTCTGGAACTTTCATGCTATGTCTTTGCCTCTGAGGATATTTCATAGCTGAAATGTTTTGCTTGGCAGAGCATGTTACAGATAGAGAAAAATTTGTCTAATCCCTGCTTCTCAATGGTTGTCATTTTGCTTTGTTTCATGTATAGAAGTTACACAGCAGAAACATTTTCCAAATCTTTTATAAAGGAATTATGTCTTCTAAAGTATTAATTATGGAAACAAACCATATGTGTGAATACATATATGAATGTATAACCAGGAAGAGAAATAAAGATTTCTTCCTTCCTTTCATATGAACATATGAGCTGATAGAATGAGTGCTGTTTTCCCCTCTGTATTTAATTATTTAGAATCTATCCTTTAGAATCTACGTTTCTTGACCATCCAAAACCACCAATACTTGCAGAAGAATATTTTACCCCAAGAATTTCTCAGTGGCTAAAATTTATGTTTGGCAGCCTAGTGCTAAATTAAGGAGTGGAGCGGAAAGCCTATGAATGGATGGAAACAGATGTGAAAAATTGACTTGTGCCATGACAGAGTCTTGTGTTTATCCTCTGTTGTGTGGAGACTGTCGTGCTGCACGAAGAGCAGCAGCAGGCTGTGCTGTGAATCAATCCCTTGGATTTTTCAAGTCTCATAGTTCCAACTGCTTTGGGGGTTTTCTGGTGGGCAAAAAGGACAGCTGAGTGACCGCCCCATAAGGTTCCCCTCGGAACACTTACAAACCCTGTGCAATTGGCTAGACTGAAGCACATTAACTGCCAAAGCAATGGGTCCCTCCGTTCATTTCAAAGGTGTACCTGCTTGCATGGAATGTGAATTTGTGAGAAGTGTTGAATATTAACTAGGATAGTTGGACTTCATGTAATGATCTTATATCACCACAGCATCTTGGCAAATTAGATTAAACCTGGAGGACACGGGACCTGATCCATCTTTGAATTCATGATGTGTGAAAGTTACACTTCAGACAAATGTTAGGCTAATTGCTGCCTTAGCTGGTGACTTTACTAAGTTATAAACAGTAATATTTATCTCATTGTAAGTGGCTAGTAGGGTGAGAAGAACGGTAGCAAAGACATTCAGAGATGTAGGTTCTTTCACATATCTTCCAACTATGATCAGATTGTGCTATTAGATGCCTAGGTTTTTCACATATTTCAGGACTTTTATGCCCTTGCTAGTAGTTAAATTAATTATTTATCCATTGTACACAGTCTTGAATTACTGTATGATTAGCTTGGGCACTTAAAAGTATAAGAACACTTGAAAGCAAAATCCAAGCATAGATATTCCATAGCACGTCTTGCAATCTAAATATTGCTCTTAGTCTAATCGAAGTAGCAAGAGTAGTCACAGCAGTTGATGGACTATTTTTCAAATTGATTTCAAAAATGTATTTAAGGGGATGATCTTCTACTCTAGATTACCTATTGATTTTTAATATGAAAAGCTCATTATATAAGCAGTAACTGCATATAAAAACCTAGCAAACCTTTGCATAAATCCTTTAATTGAATTTCCAGAGCCTGTGGTTTTTCTTTTTTTTTTTTTTTTTAATTAAATCTATTTCTTTTTTTTAAGTGTTACTGTGTAATTTGCATGCTGTGAAGTGGCCCTGTCCCAGATAAAGTGCCATTGATCCTTATTAAACCTCACCTCTGGGCTTGCTCAAAACTAACTGGAAAAATTAAAGTGTTCATGCTGCAATGCACTTATTGCTTGTGTGATAGGATTATGGAAAAAAAAAAAAGAATAACATTAATTTCCAAGAGAGAATTTATAGTGCAAGATTTTATTTATTTATTTATTTACAATTTGATAATTAATTGCAAAATCATATCCTAAATATAAATTGTATTCCAGTCTGCAAGCTGCAGTAGTAATTAGGAAAGATAATGTATACCTGATATAAACCCATAATGTTTTATATGGACACTCCTTCGGTATATTAATTTTTTTAAGTGTTTGGAATGATTACAGATTCAACCCAACAGCTTAAACAGAGATTTGAGGAGAGAAAATAAATCTGAAACCTAGGCAGTACTCTATATTAATAGTTGTTACCATTTTATTTCTGGAGTTTAAAACGTGACAAATGATAGTCTGCAAATATTCAAGCTAACAATTTTTATATTGAAATTATTGTGAGAGAAGTATAGAAGTTGCAATTCTAGATTTGGGTGGTTTTAAATGCCCAACACTTTTTATTTGAAAAGCAATAAAGTCTCCTAAAGAAATATTCATAATCAATAAGAATACAAAGTATGGAATATATTAACAGAGTTATAAAAATGCTTGCAATATGACTCAAAATGAAAAACACAGCGAGTTATGTATGGTTTAAAGTGTAATCAATTTTGAGGTTGCATATGAAGATATAAATGATAAACACAAGTAGTAACATTTTTAGTAAAGGCTGTTGTGAAAAATGCAGTATTTATGGCCTATTCCATTCTTTTTATAGATCATTAGTGTAGAAAACAAACATGGCATATCCATCTTCTTAGATAGTTTAAACTTCCATTAAATAATATTTTTAAATGGAAATTTTGAGCTCATTTTATATGCTGCCTTCTCTAAACACACGCTATGCTGAGACTGAATATAAGCGGCGTTTCCAGCAGAAGCCAGTACCAGTTACATTCAGTGTTCTGGATTCCTAGGGGAAGCTACTGGTGTTTTCCATTTGCAGCAAAGAGAACTGTTGTGATCTACTGGATCTGCTGGAAAGAGCCCAATGGAGAGCTACAGGGATGATTAAGGGACTTGAACATCTCTTCTGTGATGAATGGTCGAAGAGAACTGAGGCTGTTTAGTCAGGAGGAGGGGAGAGGGCATCTTAGCAATGTCTATAAATATCTGAGGGGTGAGTGTCAAGATCAAGGTGCCAGGCTCTTTTTGATGGTGCCCAGTGATAGGACAAGGAATGAGAGGTACAAACTGGAACACAGGAGGTTCCCCCTCAGCATGGGGAAACACTTTATGGTGAGGGAAATGAAGCACTGCAACAGGCCACCCAGAGAGGTTATGGAGTCTCCTTCTCTCTAGACTTTCAAAACCCACCTGGATGTGTTCCTGTGTGGCCTGCCCTAGGTGATCCTGCTTTGGCAGGGAGGTTGCACTTGATGATCTTTTGAGGTCTCTTTGAACCCCTAACATTCTGTGTCAATCTGTTGTCTCTAAGCAAGTGATGAATTGTGCTGCCTGCGATGTATTAATTAGAACTAGGTTGAAATTCTCAATTGTAGTATAGTGTCATTCCACAATGAAGCTAAGTTTCAGAATGCCTCATCTACAGACAGAATAATTAGTGCAACTTGGTTTTTTTTTCCTACTTTGCTTAGTTAATACAGAACCAGTATAAATGCTGCTGTTCTGAACCTAACCAAATTGTGTTTAACTGTATTAACTGCTTTAATGTATTTGCTTTAAAGCTCCTATATTGCTTTTAGATAAGCACTAATTACTTCAAAATCATTCCCATTTCATAAGCCCATACTGAGATGGTATCAATAGTATCAAATAAATCGTGATTTACTCTTTTTTTATAGTCTGGACCCATGGATAATTTTTCTTTCATTCAGCATGCAACATTATACAGTACTCAACAATGTTTCTTGAAAACAAAATAAAACAACACCACCCTCCCATATCTTAAAATTCCTTAATCCATACAATATTGCACAGGTTTTTATAACAAATTATATGAAATGTATAGGGAAAACTCTTGTGTAAGAGGTGTTATTACTGGAGTAAACTGCTCTTACTAGATATTGGAGAAAACCCCTAGTCTGTACGAACATTTATATATCAAACGAAGACCTGGATGCTTCTCTGACTGTTTTGCAGTATTGTCACCATTCCTACACAAGAAATTTCATCAGAGGGTAGTAAAGAAATGAGATGTGGATCAAGGGAATGGATTGTGTTGTTTTGGTTTGTGGAAGTAGACTCACGGCACTGAATCCTTGAGTTTCACTATGTGAAATGCTGAACTCCTTGTCTGTGACAAAGCATTTCTGGGCTTGCACTAGTGGAAAATGCCCAGGATTATCTTTCTTCACAGGGGCATTTGAGTTATTCTTTAGAACAAATGCCCTAACTGCAGCAATGCTTCCTTAAAAGGGAAAAAAAGATAACCAATCAAGTAGGCTCCTGTGACACAAAATTTCCTCAAAGATTCTTGAGGTCATTATTTTCAGAACCTCCCCATTTTTACTGGCCTTTGTGAAATGCCACCCAATGTTCCTAAATGAGCCTGATTTTTCTAGTGTTATTTCCTGGTGGAAAAAGAGAAGGTGGAGAGAACTAGGGGAGGAAGTGAATTGGTCTTCTTGCAGCCATATGGAAGCTACTCAGAAAAACTATGCTGACCTGAGCCTTAATAATAAATGAGCATGAAGCTAAGCTGATATCAGTTAGTTTACTCATGAGTGAACCGTACTCAGCTGAAAAAGGGTAGCTGGAATGATCCATTCAGCTGCAGGAGAGTGCAATTGCAGCTGCAGCAGACCAGCTTATTTCCTCTGCTGTGAATTTTGCACTAAAAAGTGGTTATCACAGATAGCTTAGACACTAGTCTGTTTGCTCCTTCTCTGCTCAGGCACTGTCGTCTTCAGCTTTGGAAATTAATGCTTTGGTTCCCTTCAGCAACAAGCAAACACATGGCCAATGCAAAGCATTTGGTCCAAATGTTCATGGTATTTTGTAAAGATTAATGTGAATGGCCTGTTGTTGTTATTTGTGTTCCTCCTCTCTTGTCCAGCAGTTTTCTTGGGGATTATGTCTGTGAACAGTTATTACAAGTCCCATATTGCTGCTAGAATCTTGTTTCTGCTTTGCCTTACGCACATCACAAGCATTCTGAAATTATGCTGTAAGAAAAAGGTTTTAAAATTCTTTCCCAGTTGTTTGTCAGTGGATTTGTTGTAGTTTCCTCATGGTCTTTAGTGGAGGAAGTAAGTGACACTGATCAGTGAAGGTGGACAGTAAGATTTATAATGTATTTGTGCTAGCTGATTGCCAACAGAACTGGCCTTTCCCAGCGGTGCTGTACGCATACTTGGAAAATCAATAGGGATTAGCCTATGACCCCCTTCACATACTTATACTGTGGTCTGCATTGCTTACCAATATTTCATCTGTTTCACTTAAATGCTGTTACTTACTCAATAATGTGTGGCTGTTCTTGCAAGCTACTAATTAATTTTTAAAATGCAGTATCACTTGAAACGGAGATAAAGCACACCTTTAGCATCAGAGTGAGTGGAGGGCAGTGGCTTACTTAGGAAATTTGCACTTGGTACCTTTAATTAAAAATCCTGCTTTGAAAGATTAAAGTTATACATTCAGATTAAAAGGAAAAAAAATAAAAAGGCACTAAATCAACTACAGAGACCTTCTCGTGGTGGTTGCCAACAAGCTAAACTGCTAGGTTTAACTAAGTGCCTGGAGTACTGTGTCTGCCATTTGCTGGTTCAGTTTGACTTTTCAATATATATATTTATGCTTGGAACATGCAGATAAGGAACTCACAGTTGGAGGCGTTAAGATAAATGTCTGTTTATTATTATGTAGCACACACATTTCCCTTGTACCAGGGTTAACAATTTCTGAAATGTGTTATGAGACAGTAAGGTTTGGTGGTTAAGTTTTGTCTTGGTTTGTGTTTTTCATAGAATGGCTTAGGTTGGAAGCGACCTCAGAAATCATCTACTCCAACTTCCCCACCATGGGCAGGGACATCTCTCAACTAGGCTAAGCTGCTCAATGCCTCATCCAACCTGGCCTTAAACACCCCCAGGGAGGAGGCATCCACAACTTCCCTGGGCAACTTGTTCCAGAGTCTCACCACCCTCATGCTGAAGAGCTTCTTCCTAAGATCCAGTCTAAAGCTACTGTCCCTCAGCTTCAAACCATTCCTCCTTGTCCTATTGCTAGATGCTATTATGAAAAGTCTCTCTCCAGCTTTCCTGTAGGATCCCTTCAGGTTGTATTTCCTGGGGTTTTGTTTTGCTTTCTTTTTTTGTTTGGAGTTTTTTGGGT